>JAASFL010000256.1:0-25574 GCA_023333735.1 Globisporangium takayamanum
ACCACCTCAGCAACTCCGCAGCACACCACAAAGACCACACCACTCCATCTTTGCTTCCTCGCCCAGTTGTGTGATCATCACTCACGACTCTTCGGCAAAGCACCGTCGATCTCCGCTTAAGTGCGACGCCGATCCTTACACTGTCTATGCTTGCAGATCTGACACAAGCGCAGCTCGTCCTCGACAGTGTCGCTCTCAGACAGCGACGACATCGGTGAGAACAAACGCGTGCCATCGCGCTTTTCACTTGGTGTCGACGAAGCATTGAGCAGCTGAACCAAGTAGCTCGCTGTCGATGCATCGCTGCTGTAGCCAACGAGCGCGCTTGCGAGCTCCTGTGCGATGCCGTCCGTGACGACTGCACAGCTGTGACTCACTTTGTTCTGCACAAATTGCGATCAACTCGCTTGCAGTGGCGACAACGTCAGCTATGCACTGAGTCACAATGCTGACAGTCGTGCGCACATCGTGCCTGTCGCCAACCGAGATGTGCAGCGCCACACTGTCGAGCATTGCGATGTGCAGCGAAACGAATGTGTTCGCACCGCTGAGCCAAGGCTTGAACGGCTGCAGGTGGAACGCTGACGATGCATCGTGGTGGTCTACGATACACAAGAGCGAGCCTCCATTGCACTGCACTTCGCCGCTCCAGTTGTCCTGCGCACATGCGTTCGCATTCGCCAATTTGCTCGGATCGAAAGACTCCAGTTGCTATCGCCACCACCTCCGCCTCCTCTTCGCTCGCATTGATACCAGCACGACGTCGCACCGCCACATGATCTCGACTGACCCAAACGCCGCGTTCCCAGCAGAAGACGGTCGCTATCCCTTCTACATCTCGCTCTTGTGTCATTTGCATCTCAGACACGGTCAAGCACACCAAGGTCAGCGCGACCTATACGAACTGGTGGACAACGAACCGCGTCGGTACACAGTTCCGCTGCTCTGGGGTAAAATGACCGACACGATCGTGTGCAACGAGTCCGCGAACCTCGGGCTTTGAGGACTTCATTGACGTCTCCACACACTGCTGCGCGTTGACGACTACGCCCAGCGGTATTCAAGCTGAACTTCGTCAGTGTATGTGGCAGCCTCGAGTCCATGCTGTCGCGGTCTATGCTGTCGCGGTTTGCTGCTTGCGACTGCTGCTAGCTTGGATTGATCGACGACACAGATGCTCTGAGTGAGTGAGCGTGCGCTATGTGCGAGTGCTTGGTTTCGCGGCGTGGCTTTGATTGCTGCTCTCGAGAGCATGCTAACGCTAACGCTACGGCGCGGCCAGAGCGAGAAGCGCAAGTGCATCTCGGTCATCTTTGCAGCTACTAGTATTCCTTTTCTTTCGTCACCCACGGGGGCATGCACGCAGCTTGCACATGCGTCTTTGGCGATCCTGACGATCCAAGAGCGAGCGAGCGTGCAAATGAGAGCCTTGTCGCGCCAAACCACACACACAACACGCGCAGGTGCAACGAGGAGCACCGCCCCAGATGCAACACGTCCTACCTCGTCTTCTTTCGGTCGGATCCTCACCGTGGTCGCGTAACAACGTAGGACCTGGTGTGAAGAACGCCACTTGCTCGCTCGGTGCTTATCTCTGTGGCCGCGCGAGTCTTTGCTGCCGACGTCATGTCACATCGTTCGAACGCATGCGTGCGCGTGAGGTGAGTGAGTGAGCGAAGGAGGTGAGGTGAGGTGAGGTGAGGTGAGTGAGCGAGCTTGATTTCGCCAGCAGCGTGCGCGCTCATGTGCGCTGTGCAGCGAACTCTCGAGCTCGCGATGCAATCGTGCATGGGACTCCAAGCATGTCGGTATGTGGTTGTGCTCAGCGCGATCGTAGTCACGTGCGTGTTGTGTTCCATTCGTGAGTGAGTAAGTGTGTGAGTGGCGAGCGATCGGCTGGCGTCAAACACAGCAAGTCGGACGTGCGTCGTCACTGCGTTGTCACAGGAATAAGATCGCGGTTTTACAAGGTTTGCAAAAGGAGCGCTCGCTGCCAAATACAAAGACAAAGACAAAGACAAAGACAAAGACAAAGACAAAGACAAAGACAAAGACGCGCTCGCCCTCCATGCAAACTCATGCTGCGGTTCAGCGCAGGTGTCGCAGTGTGAGTTGACGCGCGGCAAGGGTGCATGTGACGCGCTCCGCGAGCACAGCACAACCAGACGGACCGGTTGAAGTGGTGCGCGAGCGCAAGCTTGATTTGTTTGAGTTTGTGAGTTTGTGAGTTTGAGTTTGACTGGCGCAGATCGTGCTCCGCCCGACGACAGGCGAGGCTGTCAAGCGCATGCTAATGATGCCAGCAGTCAGAGCTGTCGGATGTCGTCGTTCTGAATCCCACCGCGCTGCTTGGGCGCAGAGTGGGTGGTGGTGCGAGGGAGGGTCCTTCTCGCCAGCTCGTTGCACTCCAGTACACGTCTGGGTGTGGCTGTGTGCGTTTGTCGGAGTGGCAGTGAGCGGGCGTGAGCAGCAGCAGCATGGAGCGATCGCAGGTGTCGCTGATCACCAGAGAGCGGCACTCGCGTCCCGTTTAGCTCCCGCCACTGCCACTGCAGGCGCATCAGACACAGTCTCGTCGTCCCGGCTGGCTCGGCAACGACCCAACATCTGCTCGTTTCTCTGTGGCCGCGTTCAACATGTGGCTCGACCATCCACGAAAGCGCAAGCCACAAAGCGGCGAGTGAGTGAGTGGTCGGCTTGCTCGCCTTCAGATATTTTGGCGGCGTGCCGACTGCCCTGTGCCGCCGCCATCGTACCGACTCGTTCAAGCACAAGCAAGCGCTCCAAATCAGCGAGTGTCAAACGATCGACTGTGTGCTGTCCGAGGTCGAAGGTCCCAGCGACCGAGTGCTTGGAGGTCCTGGTGTCGGAGTGCTTTGAGGTTCAGAGATTCTGAGTGCTTTGAGGTCGAAGGTCTGTGAGGTCCGAGCGCCTTCAACCTCGCGCGACTTGCCTGCCTTGCCACCTCGCTACGTCGATGTCTGTAGCGACACTAGCGCAATGCAAACGCATGAAGACCAACATGCTGAAGACAGTGAGGGATGATAGCAAAAGTCTGTTGGGTAGCTACGCTCTTCGCAGTAGCTCTAGCTCGTCGGTAGGTAGCTCTTCGTACGAACGAGCGAATAAATAACACGCCGCTGCGGCGATGGTGGGTTGGTGGACTGGGTGCCTGCTTCTACTGTTCGACTGCGGCCGCAGTCTCGTTTGCTCTACAGTCGCTGCGCGGAGCGGCTCAAGATCTCCATCTGGTGCTTGAGCAGATAGCACACGGCGGCGCGCGAGACGCCAAACTCTTTCGCCAAGTGCGCTTGCTTCTCACCCGCAAGCACGCGGCGCACGATCTCGCACCGCTCGCGCTCCTTCAGGTACTTCTTCTTCACGCGCTTCGCCACGAGTGTCTGCGGCGGCGCGTTCGAGGTCAGTGCGAGCGGCGACGCTTGGAGCCCCACAGTCGACGCGTACCGACGCGCAGTCGGCGACGTGGAGCGGTGGCGGTACGCATAGTGTGCCGTCTGAGCGCGCGCTCGCAGCATCAAGAGCTGGTCATGCGCGTCGTCGTCGTCTTCGTTGTCCTCTTCCGACGACGTCGCGCCGTGCGAGAAGCTCGAGCTCGACGACCGCGGACCGGACTTCCAGAGCGATGGCAGGTACTGGTCGCTGATCGCGTCCGCTGCCACGGGCGACGCTGCGTGGTGAGGCGCAAAGCCGAGCGGCGACTGGTAGCCATACTGCTGCTGCGGCAGTGGCGACGGCGGGAACTGCGGGTACTGCAGCTCGTACTGCTGCGGCGCGTGGACGCGGAGCGGTGAGAGCGGGCGCGGCATCTGCGCCGTGCTCTCGAGGAACGCCTGGAAGCTCGGCAGAACAGTCACGGCCATGGTGGTGATGATTGTTGGTGCGAGTGGCGTCTGTTGTTGCTGTTGTTGTTGTTCGGGTGAACGACGTGCTCGCGACTGGGTGAGTTGAGGAATGAGCTCGAGGTGGTCGTGGCAACCAGCAAACGCAGCAGTCAGTCGCTAGCAAGCAGCAGATGTGCTGTGCTGTGTGTGTGGCGTCGAGCGTGCGTGAGTGTGAGTGTGTGAGTGCGTGAGTGGCGCCGCGTCTTTGAGCTCGCCGCGTCGGATTCGGGAATGCTGCGACCGCCGCCATCGGCATCGCCATTGCTTGTTTGCTTTGCTGCTGTGGACAGCAGCGGATGTCCGCGCGCGGTGGCCACAAAGATATGCACGGCGCGTCGCATCTCTTGCCGCGTTTCCACACGCACAACGAGGCTGTTAAACGAACCGCCCTAGCCCTGCTGATGTGTTTCTCTGTCGCCGAGCGCGAGAACAAACATATGTCAGTGCATCGGCTGTGTTGGTATGCAAGCGTCGGCACTAATGTACTGAAAGAAGAAATGTGCTTTCTGAGAATTACAACGCTGGCCAGTGACGTCCACAAAGACACGGCCCACGCTGCATACTCGATGCAAGACTAGCGAATGCGATTTCATCGCAAAACCAAAAGTCAGGCTGTGTGTGTCGGCCGTTAAACGAACCATACAAATTGCAAGGTCAAATGCCAGGGTCGGGTCCGCTCACACAGATTGTCCAAGTCGCAATTTGCGATCGTCGTACGCTCGCAGCAGCGCACGAATCGATAGTGATGAAATCCAGGATATGAACCGAGACAAAGGCACGCGCAATGCACTTGACACAAAGCGAGCGAAAGCCAGCGACAGCGCTCGGAATGCCACACTCCATCCAATCGAAAGCTCCACCAAAACGTTCTCGAACATGCGCTCGAGCGCCCAGCGATCGATCATCTGTGTGAGTCAGTCCATGTCCATTTTGCATGGTATTTTTGACGTCATTTGCGCTCAATATGAGCGTCTTTCAAAATGCGCTCGTTGTTGGTATCGTCGTCGTCGTTGTCGTGGGCTCACTCGGCACTTTCCGCATGAGCAAGCACCCTCACTCACTCAAGAACGACAGCATCAGCCAGCCAGTCAGTGGTCGTGCAGCGCGCGCTGACCGTCATGTGAATGCTCTTGCCGACAAAGACGCCGCGCCACACTTTGACCGAGCAACTGTATCACAACTTATCTTGCATTTTGTATCGAAAAACAAGACAAACACATGTGTCTTGCTTTTTGTATCGAATGCAGAACAACAGGCTCGCAACAATATCCTATTCTCACTCGACGACAACATATCGCAATTTGGACAGATTTCAACTATTTGCTGTGCACACACACTTGACTCTTTGACGAGCGCATCGTCAAGGAAAACAGCAGCGCAAGTTGTGGGAGGTCGTTATGGCAAGCTCGCAAGAAACGGCGCCACTTGCGTTTGCTTATCATCATCATCGGGCAGCGAAGCTCGCCACGCAGCAGTACAAGTGTTTGTAGCTCTTCATGGCGTGAGCACTCATCGTCGCTGGCACGCACCCCACGATTTGCTCGTGGCATTTGCACTGCTGGCGCTATCTATCGACCAGCAAGCACATATACCCCTCGATGGCTTGCTCGCGCGATGATGATCGCTCGATCGCAGCAGCTACGCCGGCGCGCTGTTCCAGCTCGATCCGTGGTCCGCGTGATTCGAGGCGCTCGGTATGTCTCGCTCGAGGCGCGGCATAGCCACGATGCGGGTTGAACTTGCTCACTCGCCTCTTTTTTCTGAGAACAGGCAGGACCGTGCCGCGCCGCCTTTGCTTCAACGTCGGTCGGTCGTTAGTTGATTGATTTGATTGATTGGTTTCGGTTGTGAGTGCTCTTGGATTCAGCGCTTCGCGAGCTCCTGGAGTCCTTCGCACAGGTTGGGCTCCATCGCGGTCCAAGCAACAGCAGCACCATCGAGTGCGCGTGGTGCTGGTGCTGTCGTCGTGCTTCACCACCTTGTCAATATGCCCTCTCAAGGACTCTCTCTCAGCTCACCTTGCCACGTTATGCCATCTCGACAACTTCAGACGCTTGGTGTATGTCTTCTCACGACAAGGAACACACCATGTCAAACGAGCGCACGCACGCACGCACGCTAGACGTGCACTACAAGCGATGGATACGACCGAGTACGCAGAGCGAGTCGCGCTCTCGCGCAATGGTTCCTCCTTCACTTGCATCCGCCATGTTAAAACCTCCCATTGGGACGCACTGCAGTCGCCTCGCTCGACGACTTTGCGTCGAGGTGAGCCGAGTCGGACGCTACGCGATGGGATTTCCAAGGCGGACTCGTCCAGCGAATTGAGGTGGTCGAGCTCCACAGCGTCACGCATTCCAAGCGTGCGGTCGCGAGCGCGAAGCGAGCTAGTCTTGAACGACCTCTCGAGTTCTCGACGACTTGAAACGACAACGGAGTCGCTCTACCGCCTTGTCTAGTCTAGTCTAGCCTAGTGCTCTAACTGCTGCTGCACAAGCGTGTGCTTCCAGCGCTCAAACTCGTGCGTGAGGTGCGCGAGCATCTGGTCCTTGATCTTGACCAAGTAGCTCACTTCGGCTTTTCGCTCCTGGAAGCGCTCAAACGTGTCGCGATACCGCTTCTTTGCATCTTTGAGCTGCATCACGAGCAGGAAGTGCTCATTGCTGGTGCTGTTGGCAGCAGTGGTCAACTGAGTCGGAGAGCTCTCGGCAGCGACCTGGTTCCCCATACGCTCGCTACTGCTGCTGATCGTGAGTGACGGTGCGTCGTCCCTTTCCGAGCTCGCAGTCGCAGCGCGAAGCTCTTGGAGCTTGAGCGACAGTCCGTCGATCTCGCTGCAGGCAGACACACAGACAGCCAACGAACAAACCAACGAGTGCATGACGCTCAGACATGAGTCACGAGCGAAGCCACACACATCATCAGCACAGCGTGCATCGCAACGTGAGCGAGACGCATAGCTTGAGCTGGTTCACTTCGAGCCCGCACGTCGCGAACTGCGCTTTTGCGTGCCGCAGGTTCTGCTTCGCAAGCTCAACGTCCAGGATCGACTCGGGCTTCGGGTTCTCGAGCTTTATGAACGTCTGAAAGAGCTCTTTGTCGCTCAAGGCTGCGGTGCTTGAACGCTCTGGCACAAGCTGTCGCTCAGGTGCAATGGGCGGCAGCGCTACACTTGTTCGGACATAGTCGACGCTCTCAGGCGTCTCAGGTGGCGCAGGTGGCATCGCTGCTGCTGGGATCATTGTCACGAGTGGGAGCTTCCGTGGCGGACTCGCAGTGTGAGAAGCAGCCGAATGGGCTGGGGAGCTCGCGCACAGCGATCGGAGCTGCTTGACCATCTTGCTCGCGCTGCTTGGTCGGTCTGGAGCATCGGTTCTGGTGCTGCAAGGATAGCTATGAAGCTGCTGCTGCTGTATTCGCCCACTGAGCGCTTCGACCTGCGCTTGCTGTTCGCGACACACGTCTCGGAACGCAAGGAAGAGCTGCTGGAGCTGCAGCAGATTCACAATCGGCAGCGGATGCGCGCTGCTGTCAGCAATGAAGCGCAGCACGTCCTGCTTGTACCGCGCCTGCTGCTCAGGCGACGTGATCACATGTGCGTCGTAGTCGACGTGGCTCTTGCCATTGAGCGTGTCGTACATTGCGAGCTCGGCTTTCAAGCGCGCGATCTCATCCGTGTACTTGGCCACGACGTGGCTCGCAACGCCGGCGCTAAGCTTTGACGCCGCGCTCTGAGCGACGTTCACGACCGCAGACGTCTTGACGCGGAACATGCGCGTGGCGAACTTGAGTGTTGCGAGGCTCTGGTCGTTGTGGCTCGCATCGGGCCAGACGCACGCGAGCAGGAGCGTGCGGCAGTTGCCACTGAGCGAGTCCTTGAGCAAGTTCGTGAGCGTGGTCTGGCGATACGGGATGTGCTGGCGCTTCTTGTCGCCGAGTGCGATCACGACCTGTTCGAGGAACGTGAGCGACTTGTTGATGTGCGACGCCTCTTTGAGCATCGTGCCCGACACGCCGGTCTTCTTCATGCGCTCCGAGCCTGCGAGGTCGACGAGGTTGAGCTTGCTATACACAACCACGGCGTCGTCGGAGCTGCCACCGATGCTGCTGTCGAGCGCGCTCGTCTTCTTCTCGATGTACACCGTGAAGATGCAGTGCGAGCGCGTGGATGCAGCGTTGAGGCAGTGCTCGGCGATCGTGCGGTTCGTCTCGCCCTAGAAGAGCAGGTCGAACGCGGCTTCTTCGTTCGCGACGAGCGGGCGCGCGAGGCCTTTGATGAACGTCTGGTCCTTCTCAGTCTCTTGGATCACGAGGTGGTCGTCGCGCGCGTTGTTGCTATTGGCGTTGCTGCTGCTTGGCACTGGACGGTGTCCTGATCCGCCCGCAGCCGCGTGCTCGCGCAAGTCGAGGAGGTCGTAGAGACTCTCGTTGTACACTTCGACGTACGACACGCGCACGGCGTACATGTGCTCAGCGTCGCGCTGGATGTGCTGGAAGATCGCCGAGATCGCGCGCGCAGATGCCGCGGTCCTCGAACGCCTGCTTCCCGCCCGACATCGTGAACGTCTTGCCCGCACCAGTCTGTCCGTACGCCATGATCGTGCCGTTGTAACCACTTAGAACGCCGTCCACGACGTCGCGCGCAGCACCTTCGAACACGCCGCGCTAGTCCACGCGCGCGTCGAGCACCTGGTCAAAGTGAAAGCACGTGCCATTGCCAGTTGCGGCATCTGTGACGACGCTGATCGTCTAAGCAGGCAGCAGCAAGCAATGTGAGGACAGTAGCAAGTTGGTTCGTGCCATACTTGCGTTCGCACAGACACAGCGAACACTGTAGTTTGTACGAGCGCACACTCAGAGACACACACCTACTCCTGAGGTTTCACGACGACGCCAGCAGCTGTCGCCTGCGCACTCGGCCGCACGCGAACGCACACTTTCACGCGCTTGTGCATCCTGTTGCGAGTGGTTCATGACCGACCGACGGGTGCCGCCTGGCGCTATTTCCAAACCGGCGCCAGTCCGCACGAACTGACGCGAAGACGGTCAAGAGAGAGAGAGAGAGGAACACGGCAAGGTCGAGTATCACTTGCACCAGCAGCAGCAGCAGCAGTTGGAGCGTGAGTGTGCCGCGTCGAGTGCGATTACATTAGATCGGACTGCGCTAAGCGACGACTTCTAGAGAGCGCGGAGCCCTCGCACCTGGCGTCGACTGGCTCACTTTCGCGGTTTGCGCTTGATCGCTGCGCTCAGGTCTTCCTCCTCCGAGTCATCATCGCTTGACGCCACTTTCTTCTTCGGCTTCTTTGTTGGTTTCGCTGACTTGGTCGGTGCTACTGGTGGTGCTGGTGCTACTACTGGTGCGGCGCCGTCAAACTCGCTCTGGACCACGACACTCTCCTCTTCACTGTCGCTCTCTTCGGCCTTCTTCTTCGCCTTCTTCGCCTTCGCCTTTGTCGTCTTCGCAGTCTTGAGTGCGTTCGCTGCTGTCGACGCTGTCGCGTCCAGCGCACTAGCAGCCGCTGGTGCCGCTGCGGTCTTGGCACCTGCGACCAACGCGCGGAGACTCAGACTCGCACTCAGCTTCTGGAACTCTTCGCGCGCATCGTCGTCGTTCATCGCGAGTCCGCTCGACGACGCTGCGTCTGTTGCATCTGGCTCAGCGCTCTCAGCCGCCGTCTCGAGCGACTCGAGGAGCTCGGCCATGGACGTGACCTTGGCGTCCGTCTCTTCGGCGCTCGGGTCGTCGCGGAGCGCAATCGGCGCGTGGAGCGTCCCAAAGTCCGTCATGGCGCCCAAGTCGACCTGCGTGCGGTGCAGCTGCCGCGTCGCATCGTCGGCCGCTGCGAGCGACGAGACGTCTGCAAAGTCCCGACCGCGCAAGAACGCGCGGCGCTGGTCGATCGCGACCTTATCGGCCTTCTCAGCTTCGCTCTTGAGCAGCTCTGTGAGTTCGCTCACGCGCGCCGCGGCGACGTTGGCGCACCGAAGCACGTCGGTCGTCGAGATCGCTGCGCCGCCGATCTTGTGCACGGCGCAGAGCTCGCGGAACGAGTTGAACGTGAACGTCATGCTGCCGTCCGTGATGCGCTCTTCGCGGTCGGTCGGGTCCATGAAGATGATCGGCGCAGTGTCGTCGTTCGCGCTGCCGCCGTTTGCGGCGCTGTCGCGGCGCTCAATGAAGCAGAACGAGATGGAGATGGGGATGTGGTGGAGACTCAGCGGCACGGCGGCGTGCTCGTCGATGTTGTACACGACCGTGGCGTTGTTCTGGACCGAGACCTCAGGGCGGCGGTAGTGCATCATTGCGGCGATCGCAGCGAGCGAGACGCAGTCGATGAGGTTCCCGCCGTGATCCACGACGTGGATCGTGCACGTGATCGCCCAGACCTTCTCGCCCGCGATGATTGCCAGCGCCTCAGTGTCGAGCGCGCGGCACTCGCGAATGCCGCGGTCAACGATGCGCGCGAGCTCGACTGCCATGGGCGACGGCCGCCCGACCTCAAAGTTCTGCGACGCCATGGGCGAGAGCTCGACGTTAAAGTGGAGAAAGCCTTCGGTCGGTCGGTCTGGGAACGGCGGGACGATCTCGCCATGGACGATCGCAATCACACTGCAGCAATGGTATGCGAGTCGTGCGTGAGCCAAAGAGGCGGAGGCTACCGACCGTCGCTCAGTCAGGAGGAATAAAATGCAAGTGGACAAGCAAAGTGGACGTACCGAGTGCGACCGAGCTGCACTTCTGCCTGTGCCTGCTCCTCTGTTCTCCGGAACTGCACGCGAATCTGCATGTACAAGCAGCACGCATCGTGCATTGTGAGCGCTGTGATCGCACTGGCGCACATGCACATCGTGCCTGCCTCTTGGGTACGACCATGTGCATTCGATCGTGTCGTGACCATACCTTGCGCTGCTGCATGAGCTCACGGCCATCGGCGCGCACGTGCGGGCGGTTGTGGATCGCATCAAAGAGGAACGCGCGCTCATTCTCGCTCAAGAAGTCGTGCTCTTCGCGGATCGCCATGGCTGCAGCGCTCGATGTCGCGTCGGCTGCTGCGGCGTGTGCGAGTGTTGGTGTCTGCTGCTGCAGCTCTTGGCAGCGAACGAGTGAGGTGACTGACTGGTGAGCGCTTGGATGTCTGTTCATACAAATTTCAAGTAAATGTGTTACTTTTTGCATGACAAACAGTAATTTGCCACACAGTTTGGTGTGCAATTTGCGATTATATAGACAATAACAGCTCATTTTTGTATTTTTTGTAAGCTCAACTCCACAACCCGCACTGTCGAGCGCTGAATAAGGTCCGATCAAGACACTCCAAGCTCGACACTGAAGACACTCTGCGCTCGACACCACGCTCCTCGCTCCTCGATTGCCACACATACAGAACACACACAGCACTTCACAGACACGTCCAGCACGTTGAGGTCATTGCACACTGCTGAAAATGGACGAGTATCGACAGACAATCGCCGGGCGAGCGCTCGCAGACGTGCTGCAGGAGCTCGAGCGCAGTGGGAGCCTCGATGCGCGCGACGGCGACGCACTCTTTGAGCTCTTTGACGCTGCAGTGCAGGAAGAGATCCTCGCGGCTGCGCCGAAGAAACAGCGCGCAGACGCTCCAGCAGCACCAACAACGCAATTGCCACTGTTCACGCACGACAAGCTGGCGTTGCGTGCGCGCGTCGAGTCGTACAACCGCTTCAATGAAAAGTGGAGCATCACAGCAACGCTGCGCGACCGTAACAGCGGAGACGACACGCAGCATGCGCTGACACTCGATAAAGAAGCGCTGCCGCTGCCACTGCCGCACTCGGCGCGCATGCTGCTGAAGCTCCACAGTCCGCCGCCGCGATCATCGTTGCCAGTGCAACCTCGCAATTGCCTGTGAGACGCAATACACGAATGTCGAATGCATTTGTGCAGTGCAACGAGGTTTTTCGTTTCGAGTGCGAATACATTGCGCAAGAGGTTTTTTTGCTGTTGACGACCACACCACGTGCACACCACACACACACACCACACATCGGGGGGAGGCGACCACAAGGTCGCTCGCATTCGCTCAGTAGCTCCTCCGAGAAGAAACAAGGTGCGGCTCCGTGGCTGTGTATGTGTTTGTGTGTGTGGATGTGGTCGTGTGCGGCAGAGTGAAGCGTGTGAGCACATGTGCGAGCTGAGTAGCGAGCTGTAGCTGCTTGCACCACGCACGCGCTCCTATCAGCAGCCAACACGATCAGAAAATCATAAGCAGCAGTGCAACTTACATTTGCCTGTTGCTCTCTCTCTCTCTCTCTCTGTTTGACTGTGCAGATGCTCGCTTCTGTTGCCAAGAACGCCCGCAAGGCGATGCCGCAGGTGGCGTCGCGCAACTTCGCGGCCGCCGCGAGTGCGTCGTCGAAGGAAGTCGCGGAGATCGGCGGCTTCGGCCAGATGACGCAGCCAAAGCTGCAGCTGTTTGGTCTCCACGCGCGCTACGCGAACGCGCTGTACAGTGTCGCTGCGAAGCAGAACGTGCTCGAGGCGGTCGAGAAGGAGCTGTTGACGATCGAAGACACGATCGCGAAGGAGCCGAACTTTGCGTCGTTCCTCAAGGACCCGACGATCGCGCGTGCGTCGAAGAAGGAGGACATCTCGAAGGTCATGGAGCAGGGCAAGTTCTCTAAGCCAGTGGCGGGTCTCTTCGAGGTGCTCGCTGAGAACGGCCGTCTCCCGGACGCGGTCGGTGTGATCGCGTCGTACAAGCAGCTCATGGGCGCGTACCGCGGCGAAGTGCAGGCGAAGGTGACGTCGGCGGACCCGCTCACGAAGGCGCAGCTCGACCAGGTGAAGAAGGCGCTCGGTGCGCGCATCCAGAAGGGCGAGACGCTCCTGCTCGAGGCGGTCGTGGACCCGGAGATCCTCGGCGGCCTCAAGGTCCAGATCGGCAACTACTTCATCGACCTGTCGCTCTCGACCAAGATCGACAAGATCAACTCGTTACTAGTGAACAGCAACTAAGTGCCGCGGGACTTGCGAGCGAGCACGTGCGACATGACTTGGATGGAACAACAACACCGACAACCGCGCAGCTGCGTGCGACTGCTGCTGCAGGTGCAGTGTTGCTGGTCGAAGAGTGACGAGCAGCGGGACGTGCAGCTGCGACTGTCTAGCGTCGGCCGCAGCTTGTGTCTCGCTCGCTACTCATCGATCCGTCCATCCATCCATCCATCGATCCACTGATGCTCTGCAACTGCGTCGAATGATGCGGACACTGACCCATTCGCGACTCGAGCACCAAGGTCTTTGGCTCGTGGAAGAGAGACGGAGCTAAGGAAACACGAGAACGAATTGACACGTTTGTCTGGCTCCGTGTGTGCGTCGCTTCATGTGTCTGACTGACTCGTCATGTACCACAACTCCTCCCTCCCAACAGAGCGGCATCCCAACACACGACACACCAAGACGACTGAACACGACAGTCATACATAATTACACCCCAACCGACGCAGTGCTCGCTCTTCTCTCTCTCATGCACGCGCGCTGTCTCTCGCGTAGACACTGTCTATCTCTCGGTCTCGTTCGTGCAGACACAGTCGACGCACAGAGAACGATGATCCTCCGACCTGTCAAGACGAGCGCATGTCTGCGCGTCCACCCCGTCGTCTAGCAGCATCGGCGGGTCTCGCGCGACGCTGGCGGGTCGATCACGAGGATGCCTGGGTCGCGCGAGTCGTACCGACTGCCGTCAGTCGACGAGTCCAGACGTCCGCGCACGCGCTCGACCTCTTCGTGCTGCTTCAGCAGCTGCACCGCGACGCTCTCAAAGAGATTCTGCACGCCGTCGCCGTTCTTCGCGCTCGTGCGGAACACCAGCGCGCCGATCTCCTTTGCAAACTGCTGCGCTTTCGCAAAGTCGAAGCCCGATGCGCAGTCGCACTTGTTCCCCACGACTGCGAGCACTGGTGTCAATCGAAACAGTGCAGCACGCAGTGATGGTCGTCAGCGTTGCATCACGCACATCGCCACGTACAGCTTTGCACAGACGCGTACGTACCGATGTCACTGCCGACGTGATGTCGCAGGTCTGGTCGAATCACACATACACACATACCCGACCGCATGAGCAACATCCATCGGCATGAGTCCACCCAGCCGCGTCCATTGCGTCCACATCTACACACGCACGCACCTTGCAGCCACTCTTTGATCTTCTCAAACGTCGCTTCGTTCGTGAGGTCGAACACGAGGATCGCTGCTTTCGCGTTGCGATAGTACATCGGCGCCATGGACCGGAAACGCTCCTGCCCGGCCGTGTCCCAGATCTGCAAGTTCATCTTCCGTCGCGCACGGCCGCTCGCGTCGTCGCCACCTACGATGATGCGCTTCTGCAGAAACGACGCGCCGATCGTCGCGGACGTCGGTGTCGAGAAGCTCCCGTGACAGTAGCGCATCGTGATCGATGTCTTGCCGACGTCCGTGGCGCCAACGATCACGATTTTGCGGTCGAGTCCGACGTCGTCCATACTGGTGAGTCGCTGGCTGCGTACGTCGTCGTGGTCGGGTAGATGTGCGACTGTGACGCTACACGGCTGTGGCTCACAGTCGAGGGATCCTACTGCTGCTACTGCTGGGACGCGAACGTAGAAGCAGGCCTGCGCTGTGGATGCGAACGGGCGAACGTGCGTGCGCGTGAGAGCGATCTGACCTGACTTGCTCCAGCTGCTGCTGCGGCGACAGCGATGTCGATAGCGATGGCGATGCTGCTGTAGATGAAGAAAGCGCGACACGAAGAAGGAACCGCGATGATGGCGCTGTCTGCACTGGACCGCAGCGCCGCTTTTTACGTAAAAAGAGGATCGCGTAAGAAGACAAGTGCAAATTCGACGTGCTCAGCGTATAGTAGATTGCATATCATTTTGTTGCAGTGCGACAACGAGGAGACTGACTCGAAATCACGTTACACTCTGAGATGCATATTTTGTGCAAGTGAATGTGGCGCTCATTGTAAACATCCATCGATTCTTGCGTTCACATACAGACGACTTTGTGTGAGAATCATCCTGGTTCATCGGCACGAAGCACATGAACAACCAACTCCAGCCATGACCATCGTCAGCATCCTACATACAGATCCACTTGTCCGTCAACGACTGCATTTCGCAATCACAAGAGCCCATGCGCGTTGTTCGGCGTCGTTCATCCGACCTCACACACATCTGGCGACTCGCGAGTGTAGCCATTTTCCGCTCATATGATCAGTCTCGAAATGGCTTCAAGAGTCTGTGGCTATTATTGCAACCAGTGCACGCCTCGACTCACTCACGCGAGCTACTGCTGCTGCCAGGACACGTTCGTTTCTGCGCTCATGCGCATGTGGCGCAGCTTTGTGAATCGCACGCGCAGCAGCTTTCCGAATCCCCGCGCGCGCCTCAAGCTGCACGCCGATGCCCCAGTGGCACCAGCGCGGACCGTGACCAGCACCAACAGCGCCAGTCCGCCAGTCCCACGCACTGTCATATCTGGCACGAACCAGTCGCCGAGCACAGTTGCCGTCGAGTCCGAGGGCGATGCGCGACCTGCGTCCGTGTACCGCCCCGGATGCTGGGACATCTGGATCCTCGGGCTCGCCATCGGACTCGGCGGGCAGTACTTTAGCTGGAACGACGGTCTCCGCGGCGGTCTCTACACGTTTATGCTGATCTACCTCGTGGTCGGCTTTGCCTACATTACGCTCTGTTGCTGCACATCAGAGATCACAGGTGCATTGCCGTTCGCTGGTGGCGCGTACGGTCTCTCGCGCTGCACGCTCGGGTTCTACGCTGGCTTCATCATCGGCTGTGCCGAAGCGCTCGAGTACATCGTGTACGTCTCGACGTCCGTGCTGTCGCTCGCCGACATGCTTGTCGAGAGCATCCCAGAGCTCGCTGGCCTGGAGCCGCTCATCTGGCTCCTCTTCTACATCAGTTCGCTCTACGTGCACATCCGCGGCGACTACATCTTCTGGCGCTGGAACATGGTCATCGGCGTCCTCTCGCTCTTCTTCGTGCTGCCCTACTGCATCGGGTCGTTCCCGCACACGAACTTTGCTACGAACGCTGACAACGACCCGGATTTTCGGTACGTCCACGGCATCCACGGCTTCCTGCGCTCGCTCCCGCTCTCGTGCTGGTTCTTCGTCGGCGTCGAGGCGTTGAGTCTCGCGACTGACGACGTGCTCGAGCCAAAGACCGCAATTCCGTTCGCGCAAGTGTCGTGCATCCTCGCGCTCTTCGCCTCGGGTATCGTCGTGCTCTTTGTCACAGTCTCACTCCCACCACCCGGTCTTAATCAGGTCTCAAAGCTCCTCGCGCCGTTCGACAACGGCTTCCAGCTCCTCTTTGACGTCTCCGTCAAGACCGCGACGCTCTTCTCGATCCCGGCAACGTACGCTACGACGTTTGGTTTCATGTGGGGCTACGGCAAGCTCATCGCCGCTATGACAACGTCCAAGCTCTTGCCACCAGTGCTCGCGCGCCCGCACCCACGATACGGCACGGCGTACTGGGTGCTCCTCGGGGTCCGTGCTTGGCTACTTTGTCTGCCTCCTCGTGTTCTTCGTGCCGGCGATCAAGGACAAGTACGTCTTCAACATCTGCATCGCGATGGCGTTCCTCGGGTACGCCGGGCAGTGCATCGGGTACATCGCACTCAAGCGCAACTACCCCAGCATCAAGAGCAGCGCGTTCCAGAGTCCGTTTGGGATCTACGGCGCCGTCTACTCGCTCATTGTCTGGTTCCTCGGGCTCACATCCATCGCGTGCTTCCAAGAGAACGGCGGGATCGAGATCGCCGTGTTCTTCGCCGTGCTCTTTGCGCTCACGCTCGTGTACTTTGGCTACGCGCAGTCGCGCCAGACGCTCTCGTCCAAGGAGCACAAGGTCTTTCTCCAAGCGCACCTGATGAAGTTTAACAAGGACAAGTCCCGCCGGACGCAGTACACATCAGGGCAGCCGCACGTACGGCCGTCCGCGTCGCCCACGCGACTCATTGCAGCAACAGGGCTCGTGCGGCCAGCACTGACGCTCGCACAACTCGGACGCAGAGACAACGGGAGCCAGTACCCACTGAAGCTCCCGATCGCACCGCCGCTTCTCGACCCGACGCCGTTCCACCGCCAGTTCACGACGCCCCCACCCAAGAATCCGTACAACACGACGATCCGCACGAGATCCGCAATGCGAGTTGTCCGCGAGCATCTGCCAGTGCGTCGTCGCTCGTCAATATGATTGTCGCGGCGACTGACGGTGTCGTCGTCCCCATGCGGTCAGCGAGTTTCACCGGAGGCTCTGGTGTGAGCGAGTGCAAGCAGCTCAGTACCAGCAGCGAGATTCTCGATGGTAACACCGGCAGCGGTGACGCTGATAGCGTTGATGCGCTCAGTGACATCTCCAGCGACGATGCGAAGCGACTCGACAGCGTCCCAAGCCTGACCACGAGTCTGAGTGAGCGCACCGCGTGGACAGCGCTGCGGTACTCGTCTTTCGCAACCAACGTTGGGTATGTCGGTGAGTCCGATGCTGATCCAGTCGTCGTCGCATCGACTGAACGAGAGAGCAATAGTGACATCCTGCAGCAGCAGCTAGGACGCTCTGAAGCTGCTGCAGAGCTCGACGACGATGCGACTACCAACGAGTAGACTCGAGTTTTGTCAATATTTAACCCTATGAAACCTTTGCTTCTGATTGAATAACCCCTTGGCGACCTATGGCCGCTTGTCGATCGACACTGCTGTAGATGTTGAGAGCATCCGCGTCGCTACCAGCTCGCGATCGTTCGCAGCAAGTGTCGCTGTCGCTTGCCTTAGCGACGCTCGCTGGGTGAGAGAGTAGAACACGTGGCATTCGATCGAGGCTGCACTGATTTGACACAGCGGCGGGAGTCGCGAGGGAACGGAGACGACACCCACATGAGCTGCTCGGCGCTCCTCTCTCTGTGTGCGCGTGCGCGCAAGTGAGCATTCCTCAACGCGACGAGCAACCCACAAGCAAGCGTCATGGCTGAGCGTGTGTCGTCTCCTCGTGCATAGTGGCAACTCGCGCCGTACTTCATTGAGCCGGGATGGGAGCCGACAACAGCGGTTTACCTCCAGGGCTCGATCCTCTTCTTCACGCTCGTGTACGTATTTGAGACGTACTTGGATGTTCGGCAGCACCGCAAGCTCCACGAGACAGTGCTGCCTCAACCGCTTGCAGACGCGATCGGAGCGCTCGATGCACAGACATCACTGAGTACGACGAACGCAATGGCCAAGCGCGCAAAGGACTCGGAAGTCAGCACGAGCGACGACAACCGTCAGGAGCTAACGCCAGTGTCACTCCTGATGACAACGCTCGAAGAGTTTGACAAGGCGCGTGCGTACGGACTCGACAAAAGCACGTTCACGCTCTGCACTGGAGTCTACAAACACGTACTAGCGGTTGCGCTGCTGCTCCTCGGCTACCTGCCGTTCCTCTGGGGCGTCAGCGGCCGTGTGCTCGAGATGTTCGGACTCGACGCGTCGACGCACGAGATCACACGCTCGGTCGTGTTCTACACACTCGACATGCCCCGTGACGTCGCGAGCCACTTGCCCAGTGAGCTCTACGCGACGTTTGTGCTCAAGCAGCGCCACGGGATCAACAAGCAGAGCCTCGCGCTCTTCCTCATTGACCGCGTCAAGCTCGTCGGTCTCGGCATTGTGATCATGGCGCCGCTCACGGCTGCGCTCATTAGTGTCGTGCGCTGGGGCGGTGAGCACTTCTACCTCTACGCCTGGCTACTCCTCGTCACGTTCACAGTCGCGCTCGTTTCGATTGTCCCGGCGTTCGTGATGCCGCTCTTGATGAAGCTCACGCCACTTGAGCATGGCGACTTGCGCGCGTGCATCGAAGCGCTTGCATCCAGCGTCGGCTTCTCACTCACTGGCCTCGTCGTGGCGGACGAGTCGGCGCGCTCGAGCCACAGCTCGGCGCTTTGCATCGGGCTCTTTTCGACTCAGCGCATCGTACTGTACGACACGCTGCTGGCGCGTACAGCAGGCGACGAGCCGCTCGCAGTCGTCGCGCACGAGCTCGCGCACTGGAAGTTCGCACACTCGCTCAAGAAGTTCGGCGTCCAGCAGTGCACGACTTCGCATTCGCGTACGTCTTCGGGCTGTGCCTGCGCAATGGCGCGCTGTTTGCGAGCTTTGGGTTCGCGACGACCGACTTGCCTGTCGTGGTCGGCTACATGCTCTTCTTGAAAGCCATGTGGGCGCCTGTGCGCCACTTCAATGCGTTTGTGATGCGACTTGCTACGCGCGTGACGGAGCTCGAAGCCGATGCGTTTGCAGTCGACTTGGGCTTTGGCGAAGCGCTCAAGGCAGCGCTGACCAAGGTCGCGATTGGGAACCTCGTGAACATGAACCCCGATCCGGTCTACAGCTGGTACCACTACGACCACCCGCCGCTTGTTGAGCGGCTCGCAGCGATCGATGACCGCATGAAGAAGGCGGCGTTGTGCTAGAGCGAAGATGGACAAGCGGTCGGATGGAACGAGACAGTAGCTGCACGGATCGCTTGTTGCATGGCATTACTATGAACCAAGACGCTCCCGACTCGAACGACACTGCTCTTTGCGCGCGAGACTACACCAACACGCGCGTTCCTTAGCACGGCGTGATGCGCAGGAGCTTGAGACTCGTGGCGCTCGCGCCCTTGGACAAGTACGCGACACTGCCGTCTGGAAACGCGCGGAAGACCTGGTACCGGTTCCCCCTGACGCTCGCGTCCACCTTGATCGCGTCGCTCACTTTTGCGCCGTCCTTCGAGTCCCGCACTTGCACGTACATCGTCCGTGCGGCGCCTTCTGTCAAGTCTCCACCTGCACTCGCGCCTTCCCACGCCGCAAGCAAGCCGCCCGAGCCGATTGGTGCCAAGTGACACGCGCGTTCGTTCGCCATGGCGCCGCCGAGCACAATGTCCTTGTCTTGCGCCTTGTTCTTCTCAAAGTGCATGAGGTGGACCTTCGCGTTGCTCCCTGCGCCGTTGCTGACTGTCATCCAGTAACCCGACGTTGCGCTCGGGACGATGTCGCCGAGGTTCGATGCCGCGAGGTCCACGGGGTAGATCGTCGCGTCCGACGTCGGGAACTTGATGCGGTTGTTGTTGTCCGTCATGCAGATCATCGCAAAGTCGCTCGCGCGCGGGTCGTACGTGATGCGCTCGTAGCCCGAGTGCGAGCACCCGAGCGCAAAGGCGCTCTTGCTCTGGACGAGCGCGCCAGTTGGACCGACAACTTGCATGCGGTCGCCCTGGTGGATGTTGATGCATCCGCCTTCGGACGTCGAGATCGCGACGCCAAAGTACGCGGCCCAGTTCGTGCCGTCGTATGCAATGCGGCCGTGGTGGGCGTACCACCAGATCATGTACACGTCGGGGCCAGTCTTGGACGACGAGTACGGCGGCAGCGACGCGCTCGAGGTCGTGAGTTTTGTGGCCCAAACCTCCTTCCCGCCCTCGAACCGGATCAAGTACATGTCGTAGCACGGCACTGCGGGGCTCGGCGCAGTACCGCACAGGTTCGATGGGTTCCCGCAGTTGAGCGTCCCGCCGCCCTGCGCCGCGCGTGTGCCGAGCACGACAAAGCCCTTGGCGTCCGCGTAGATGTCGGCAAAGTCGACGACGTTGACTGTGACCGTCGATCCAGCCACGAGCTTGTCGCTCGCGTCGAGCTCCATGACCTGCATCTTACCGCCGCTCGTGTGGAACGCGATGTGCGATCCGCCGCTCGGCTTCGGCGCGATCGCAACGACCTTAAGTGCCACTTCGTCTTCGCTCGCGAGCACCGTCGCGCCGACGTTGATGTCCGAGACTGTGAGCTTGGGCACGGCGCAAAGCTGGTCGCTCTTGCTAATTGGCGTCGTGGCGTTCCCAGCGCTCGAAGGCGCCGGAGTCGCGTCGTTGCCCTCGCCATCGTCGTCGCTGCCGCTGTCAACTACCGGAGTTGTAGCTGGCGTCTTGGCAGGTGCACCTGTGGCGGGTGCTGGAGTCGTGACCGGAGCAGTCGTCACTGGCGAGTCGTCACCATCATCGTCATCATCCACTGGAGCTGTCGTCACTGGCGTCTCTGCGTCATCGTCGTCGTCGCTGCTTGAAGCTGGAGCTGTGGTCACAGGCGCAGTTGTTGTTGCCTTGGTCGGCTTGGGCGTCTTGGGCGCCTTGGGCGCCTTGGAAGACTTGGGTGCTTTCGTGGGCTTTGGCGTCTTGGGCTTCTTCGTGATCGGTCCCTGGATGGCGTCGTTCCCAGTTGACGCGTCGCTATTGCTGTTGCTGTTCGCGCCAGGCTTGATGCTGCATCCACTCTTCTTGAGGTTGCGTCGCGACTTGGCGTTCATGTCCTTGCCGCGAATGCGCTGCGGTGCCGTGGGTTTCGCTGCGAGGTGGCGAGAGCTCGCGACTGCTGCGGCAGTGTTCTCGGCAGCTGACACATCAAGACCGGCGACAGGTACTGCGTGGTTGGATGCAGCGACTGCGAGGAATAGTGCGAGCGCTGTGGCATTGCGCAGCGTTGAGCGGAGCACCATGTTGC
The DNA here is from genome assembly GCA_023333735.1 of Globisporangium takayamanum. Classification (NCBI taxonomy): domain Eukaryota; phylum Oomycota; class Peronosporomycetes; order Pythiales; family Pythiaceae; genus Globisporangium; species Globisporangium takayamanum. Next base: position 21,469 of record JAASFL010000256.1, read on the forward strand.
TTGTGTTGAGTGGGGATGCCGACGATGGAAGTGAGGCAAGGCGAGCTGTGGTGTGGCGACTGAGCAGATGCGTGCGAATTTGGGAATGAAGCACCTGCGGCAGGGCTCTCTGCGCTCCGGTGTGCGTGCACGTCCAGAGCTGCTCGCTGCGGCGGCGAGACGGCGCGCAGGCTAGAGAGTCGGAGGCGTTGAGCAGCAGCGCCTCTGCGTCTCGGGACGGATGCTGGGATGTGAAGACGTCCGCCTGGGAACCGGCTGGGATCGCGAAAGCGCTGGTGCATACAAGTCCAACTCGCAACGTGCTGCGTCGTCCTGTTGTCGCGCTGATGATTGTCGAATGCCAGCTGGGGCGGTAAACAAGAGGGTAAGCCAGCTTGAGCATCACGCGCCACTCTTGCGTGAACAGCTGCTCATGACGAATCGAGATGACGGTCTTCGAGCGCGATCAGTGTAATCACCACCACTGCTGCTCAACGAAAACGAACGGGTCCATTGGCGTGCCAACCTTTGAAGTCGGCTCGATTGACGATTTAGCCTTGGAGTTCTCAGCTTGCCTATGTCTACAATGCTACTTTACAGCGCGCTGATCTAGGTAGATGAACGGCGCCGACGCTCGTGCAGTTTGTTACAGCGACGATTGTGAGCATGGTGGAGTCTTCATGTGTGGCCGAAGATGCTGCGCAAGATGTCGGTAGGAACCAGGTTGGAGACGTCGCGAGTGGCGAGCATCCGTGGGAACCGCTGGAACAGAGCGCCTCCGCTTGCGCTTGACTGAAGTTCGTGCACAACCCGATCAATACCCTCAACATCATCCGCTGCAGTGCGCCGTAGATGCCGCACATGAGCAGCGAAGGAAGAGTAAACCATGAACACCTGCTGAGTCGGACTGAGGGGCGACAACCGTCAAACACGGCAGCGTTGCGCTGTGTCCACAACAGATGAAGCACTATGGCCCTGGAGATATACCACGCGGATCGCACAGCTGGTGCTTGCGTGCCAACCTCACAGGACGTTGATTGCCAAACGCGTCGCTAGCTTCCAATGAAAGAGTCGTCTCGCAAGCAGAACGCATGTGACGTTGTGCCCCTCAGGGGTGCTGCAGCGCTGCATTTTGCCACACAGCAGATCCAGGTTCCAGCCTCACGCCTGCGGGTCCGCTCAAGCGTACAGTTGTGTGACAATCGATCGAGTTGTCACGCACGACCAGGAGCAGCAATATCAAGCGTATTGGGATTCAGGAGGCTGCAGCAGCTCTACAACTCAGCCGACCACCACTGCGAGCACCAGCAATGAGCACCTCCTGCCCGTGGTGCAGCTCAAAGACATCATGACGCGGTATCGCGATACGTTTGAGCTTTGAGCGCGAGCAAAGATTACTTTCGAGTGAAAGGATGAGAGCGTCGTGTGTCGAGTGTGACGTGCGCGTTCACGGTCGCTTGGAGACTCGCTCACTCACTCATTCACGTGCTCGCATGATGCGCGAGGTCTTCGTTGTTTGTCGTGGCCACACTGTAGTTACCTCCATCAAAAAAGGACTTGTTTACTAATGAAAGGGTAGACAGTAGAATGAGTAAAGAGTGATGGTAAATTCTTGCAGGCTATACAAACTTCAAGAGAAGCCTAGAAAACCTCATCAAAACCGCCATTCTCATTTTGTTTATTTCACTACCGGTTGTGTTGTTTCAACAAACAGTGAAACCCTACCTCGTACGAACACTTGGACCAATCACAAAGCGAAATTGTCGCATCAATTGCAATACTAAAACCAATAGTAGCGTGTTAGATGCAAAATTTTGATGATCAATATTTCAAATCAATTAGTATACTAAAACCAAGTGGTAATTGATGCGGATTGATACAGTAGTTTACTTACATTCAGGTCGATTTTTCTCTACAACGTAATTTTTGAGAAAGAGATGAAAACGACGAAAACGAGGTAATTTTTGAGAAAGATATGAAAATCGAAAATCGAAGATGACCAGTCAAGTGATTATTTAACTTGAAGTTGATGACTTCGATCGCACCCCTATGCTTGATGCGGCTCCTTAGCTCCTGCAGCGCTACCCACTCATTCGATTAGCGACGCGAGTACTCGGTAGTCGTGGTGTATGTCGACGACATGATCATCGTGATCAAGACAAAGGAAGGCGTGTACAAGTTCGTTCAAGAGCTCAAGACCGCGTTCAGCATCAAGAAGGTCGGCGAACCACGGTAATGACATGCCATCCAATTAGTGTGAACGACTGAGTGACTGCGAGCATCCCTCGCGAACCTGCTTACTGCTAGCTCACCTAGAGTAGAGCACCTTGCCACTCAGAGTGTCTGACAGCAAGCGACGCATCACACCCTCGCGACGTCCGACGCACTTGCAGAAGTAGACACGTCGATGCCTGACTTGCAGTGCAGGTCGGCACGATTTGGCCAAAGTCAAACGTGAGGACCTACTGCTCAAGTTGGCACACGGCTATGCGCTCTAGCAACACAAGCTACTGCAGATAAAGCTCGAGCCCGCTGAAGGCGCTGTGGAGGTCAAGGCGCGTGTATTCGAGAGTGTGGTGCATTTGTGGAGATGTCGTGGCGCACGCATCAGTCCGTAAAGTATGTGTTCGTAAAGCGGTTGTCTATAGTGTTGAGTATCTATGAACTGCGCGGGGTGTCCGGAGACCACGTGCCTCAAGTTTCAGCGCGTTAGGTGCTGTGTGTAAGAAATGCAAGTGGCAGTGTCGAAAGGCAGGCGGTCGTGGCGCTCATGCGCAGATGCGGGTCTCTCTGTCGTCGCCCCATGGACGTGCACATGTGCAGGTAAAACAGTCGAAGCTGTCGCTCGGGAAGCAACGGGCCGAGTGCGCCGGCGGACCAGGACGATCGAATTGTTTTGGTGACGCTGGCATCGAGCGAGACGTGGTTGGCGCGCGGGCGTCACTACGATTTCCGCCGCTTAATCCGTTTGCGACCGGAGAGAGTAGCGAGGCTAAAGAGAGAAGTGAGACTGACGAGGAGCTTAGCCACCATAATTGGTGAGCAGGTTCTCCCAATGGGCGACGTGATTGATGTCACGCTCCCGTTGCCATGATGCTTCATCGATCGGAAGATCGACCAACATAATAAGGACGGGCGGCGTACGCTTACAACGCGGGTCGAGAGAAGGGGCTTGAGCACCCAAACGTGTTTGCCGTGCTCGTCGTACAGAAGGTCGGTGGTCTTGTAGAGTGGGCGTCCAACGAAACAGCCAGATATGTCTGGGGAAACCTTGCGCTGGTCGACGTTGATCCGATGCGTGGATGACGGCGACTTTAATCCCTAGGAGATTGCGCCCAGCGTCTCAGCTCCCTTGATCGGCCCGACAAACATATAAATAAGCTTGTTGGTAGAGATCGACACTTGGATGTGCTTCTTCGCGAAGAGAGACGCTTTCAGATGGAATAATGAGACGGCCTCGAGCTGTTCATAATATAGACCTTGATCGTAGTTGCGTTTCTGTCTTGCTTGCGATTCGAGCTCAGATCAGATTTGCTCAGTCGCTTCCAGAACGTCCCTGCACTGCGGTGGACGGCAGACAGTCGTCGAGCACGGCACTTGGATGGTGTGGGATACGCCCTGTGGTCACCTCGAACGGTGAATGCCCAGTGCTGTTGCTTACGGCTACGCTATGCGCGTGCTCAACGAGCGAGAGAACGTCCACCCACAGAACCCTAACCCCAAAGTTAACCCACACAGTCTCAAACACGTATTGTCACCATTTACAAACCAAAGCGAATGGTTTCACACGAGCTCCAGTAGTACTCATGATCATTTCTTGAAATTTGGGACTTGATTCTGCATAGTCTCTCGTGACAGCTTCTCTATGCGAGTAGCGGATCTCTAGACCCGACGCACCACTTTACAGCTTGCGCCATCATGAGAGTCGCTGACTCTACGGCCTCGTCCCACTCGCGAGATATGTATCCTCACACGTGCACAATAAGCCTCTTGGAGAAGCTGGGTATCGATCCCAGTACCTCGCGCATGCTAAGCGCGCGCTCTACCATTTGAGCTACATCCCCACGATAACACACCAACACACACAAACACACACAAACAAAACACCACGCAACCCATCACGCAAC
>JAASFL010000257.1:0-25532 GCA_023333735.1 Globisporangium takayamanum
ACGCGAGAGCTTTGTTGCAGGAGCAGGTGCAATCTCTCGAAGAAGCGATGCGAAACGAGCTCAACCGCGTCCAGGTGTTCGACATGCAGCGACAAGCCACGGCTCTCCAGATCGAGACCACCAGCTCACGTCGACACGCTCACCACACCATCTCAGGCTCGACGCGCTTCAAGCCGAAATGGAGCTCGTGCACGAGCTCGAGAAGCAGCTTGTGCAGATGAAGGCGCAATACGAGCAGCAGAGAAAAGCGCTAGAGGCACGCCTGAGTGTGGCACGCCGAGTCGCACACGTGAACAGCAAGCCAATCCGCATCTCGGACAAGCAACTTGTGAACGCCCGAGCGATGAAAAGTGTGCCAAAGTCGCATCGATACAGTGTGGCCGAGATTGCACGCATGATGTCTGTTGGCGAGAGAGCATTGCGAGCCCGCCTCGACTCGCTCCAGCCATCGGAAGAGCTGCAGCTGTCTGCTCGCCCGCAACGAGTGCAACAGCAGCAGCTACAGCGGCAAAAGAAGCAAGCGTTCCTCGCCGGCCTCCCTCCTCTGCCAGCAGTATTCGCCATGCCCCCGACTCCACGAGTTCCTCTCTTCCCTGTAGCTGCGCCTCCTCCTCAATACTCCGAGCTGCCGGTGCCTGCTGGACCGCTGCGACCGCTCCCATGGCAACACAATTCAGACCCGCACGTGGTAGACATCAAAACGCTCGAAGGCGACGCAATCGAGACGATCCTTCGACTGTTTGAACTCTGCGAGCAAACGCTCTTCATTAGGTCGTACATGCTCACAGAGGCACTGGTAAGTCTTTGCACTACTGATCTCGCATCTCGCAAGTTCATTCATCTCTCGTTTACATCACTACCTAGATCTGTGTCGGAGTCGCTCGAGTCGCCGAACGAGCACACGTCTTCGTCGTCACCGACAAGACGGAGATGAAGAAGGAGAGCTCTTCCATTCCTGACCTCCCAGACAGTGTCCACGTGTTTGTGCCGCACACAAGCGAGTTCATGCACCAGAAGGTGCCGCCCTCGTGCATTGTTTTCTTCTCTCTGCCACTAGCCCTCTCTGATCTCTCCGATGTCTCTGTGTGCGTACACAGATTCTAATCATCGATGAGAAGATTCTGGTGCACGGCAGCACCAACCTGTCCGGAGAAGGCCTCTTAGGCAACCGATACGTTGTCTGTCGAGGTGTTCGGTGCGTCTTTGGTCTCAAAGAGCTTTGATCTCCGATGCTATCTTACGGACCGATGCGACCGAGTTCCGTTCGAGACAATCGACGGCATGCGCAAGCCTAAGAAGCCTGTGTGCTTTCACAACGGTAGCGCCCGGTCGACTGGAAAGCGGTGGTCTGCCGAAGAGGACGAGCTGGTGAACGACGCTCGGCGCCGTCATGGCAACAATTGGTCCATCGTCGCACTCTCTGTGCCTGGACGAACTACTGCAGCAATCCGTTCGCGCATCAACTCCCGAGCCGCGACGAACCCGCCACCCTGAGTTTGGCGACGTCAGCACCAGTGCGTTTGCTTGCTTTCTAATGCATCACAAGAAAGTGTCGTGACTCAAACTTTCTCGCTGTGACGCTATACCTCTGCCTTGCGATCGAGTCTGGCTGCGAGTCGTTTGACTGAAGTTCTCCGCCGATTGCCTCGCTGTCGTGGACAGCGACCTCGTTGTCTCTGCAGTCGTTCTTGTCCAGAAGATCAGACACTAAGTGCCGTGGCTGTTGCCACTTGCGGTTCTCTTGCGGTGCTGGTATCAACTGCTGCTATGGACGCTACTACTGCTCGACATGATGACAGATCGTTGTCGATGTGGTCGTCGTCGTCTAAAGTCACGAGCACGTTGCGTATCTCTTCGCCGAGCTCCACGAGTCCTTGGTTCGTTTGCGCCGAGACACACAGCGCTGCAGGTCCGAGACTGTGTCCACATGCGCACAAAGTGTACCTCGGGCGATGCAGTCGACGACCAGAACTTCATCTCTTGGATTTCGGACGCGGTGTACACGTACGACAGACTATCCAGTACATGCGTGTAGCAATCGCATGAGTGTAAGTGGCTAGCAACAAGCAATGCTGTGGTTGCAAGTTGCATGTGCGCAGACGCACCGCTGGAGCGCGCCATGTGCCACAGCTGCTGCCAACCGCAGACAGAACAAGGTTTAGTTTCGAACTTAATTGGATTCTATACAAATACAAATACAGTTGCCTCTCCCTTCGCACTGTCAACAACACACTGCACTTCTCGAGACTTCTCTGACTCGTGACTCAGGAACATCTTTGCGTGCGACTCGCAGTAGGATGGAGAAGACGCTGCGCAACGACTGCACCGACAACAGCGACAGCTTGATATGGCGCCTCTCAAAGCCTACGAGCCAGCAAAAGAAGCAGCAGCAACACGTGCAGCTTGAGCCAGAGCAGCCACATGAACCAGAAGACGACGACGACACCGACAGCGACGACCATGAGAGCAGCTACAAAGTCCATCGGCTCTCGACTCCAGCGGACGTCGTTGCTGTGCTACCGCCACTGCCAGTGCTGCCATCACAGCAGCCACCACCACATGCAAATGCACACGTGCATCGCCCACACCAAACGTACCCATGGCTCGAGCTCAACACCAACAACAGCACCAATGGACACGCAGACATCAAGCGCGACGCTTCTGTCGAGCAGCTTCAGCCGCCGCAAGAGATCCGATCTGTACCAGCACGCCACAGTGTCCACACAGTCACTACAAGCCATTCAAGCACTGGCGAGACGCAAAGCGTGCACTCGCGACTGCTGCCGTCCGTGTCGCCGACACATCCAGCTCCAGGCGCGTCGCAAGCGCCAGCGAGACCAGCCGCACACAACGCCATTTGGCACAGTGTCTCTGGTCCAATGTACGGCGCAACGACTGTGACCACGAGTGTCGGTACCAGCAGCAACAGCCATGCGCGCCGGCACTCGATTCTCCGGTTCGGTTCGTCGCGTCGACCGCTGAGCGATCGCAGCGGTGGCATGAAGAAGAGCGCGAGTGTCGAGTTCAAGTTGCACGAAGAAGGCAGTCGCCTGAAGCACTCGGCGAGCGACTCGCGCGCATTCAACAGCGTCGGACTCAGTCGCGACGCACCGCGGTACGTCGCATCGTCCAGTGCAGAATCGTGCTCTTGTCGTGTATAGTGCGATGGCGCTGTGGGTGTGCAGCTCACCTCGTCTGTCATTCATGTTCTCTGCTGTGCTCTTCTTCTGCTAGTCGCTTGACGGACGAAGAGAAAGAAGAGCTCTACCGCATCCGCCCAGACCTGGAGATCGGTCCGTCGCCGTTCTTCCAAGAGCAAATGGCAGAGCTCCAGCGACGGAACCAGCAGCGCGTGCTCTTTGCGATGTTTGGCGGCATGGCCTCGATCATTCTGCTGCTCGTGTTCTACGCGCTCTTGGCGCAAGGGTGAGCAGCGCAGCTGTCTAGCGCCAGCTTTGCTTGGCTCGGATGGACGAATGATGCGGAACCAACGCTGTCGAGTTGAAGAGCATGGTGTCTATGAATGCTCAAGAGACCGACAGAGAAGGAACGATCGACAAAGAGAGACAGAGCGTGTGATGTACCAATACATGTAAAGTGGAAGCTGTTAGTTGTCATTGGTGCTCGTGCGCATCGAGGTACGCTGTCATGAAAGGCATCTTGTGATGGCAATCCCTGGATTACTTCACTATACAAATATGTACTCTTGTGAGCATTGGTTGAAACACTCTCGAGCAGTTCACAACACCAGCATCAATCGACTGCGACTGCTCTTGTCGTCACCACTGCTGCTCTGCTGCTGCACACGCTCGCTTCACACGCTCACACACAGACACACAGACGGACACGATGCGCCTCATTACGCACAACATGCTCGTGTGCAACAAGAAAGGCGTCGAGAACGGCTTCCCACTACGCATTGACGCGGAAGAGACTGAAGTCATTGCGTGCGAGTTCCAGCCCGAGTTCATCCGCAAGATGCTGCGCAAGATCGACTATGCTGCGTTCGTCGCTGGTGCCACGAGCCTCAAGGTCGCAGATGGCCTGCCAGCGCAGCTCGCAGACGCAGACATCGCAACGCTCGACGACGCTTTGCTGCGCAAGGTGCACCACGCACTGCTCGAGGTGCACGTGAAGAAAGGCAAGCTCGTGTGCCCCGAGTCTGGACGCGAGTTCCCAATCATTGACAGCATCCCAAACATGCTCTTGCGCGAAGACGAAGTCTAGAGCGAGCGTCGTCGTGACCAAGCGCCTCGTGCACATGAGCGAGTACGAGCGATGTGTTACATTAGGTGTCACAAATACGCACTTGAGCCAAACGATAGAGAATGCGACTGGTGGAACTCGATTTGAAACACCTCCCAGTTCATCACTCGATGCGCACTCGAGTCCTAGATCGCGAGGTCCTGCGGCTTCTTGAAGCCAGTCTTCGTGTTTGCTGCACTGTCACTGGAGTTCATCGGTGTGCACAAACAGTGTCAGTCAGTCAGCAAAGTGCGTTCAGTGGCGATGCAGTCCCTCCGTCCGTCCGTCAGTCAGTCAGTCCATTGGATCAAGTCGCACCGATCGTTATCATCGTCGTCGTCACTCTGACGCTTAGCTGGCTGTTCGAGCTGCGCAATGGCCTTGATCCACTGGATGCGCAGCTCAAAGTCGCCTTCTTTCTGGTCCGCGATCGCAAAACCAATCTAAGAGCCATCGACACAAGAGACACGCGTGGTAAGTACGCAATTGACCACTCAGGACTCAAAACACACTGTGCGATCGTACACTTCGGAGCTTCGACGGGTCGAGCGCTGTCTGGTCGTTGAACTTGTAGTACCCTTTTGACGTGAGCATGAAGTGCTGGAACGGCAGCTACAGATGCACGAGCGAGCGATCGTGTGAGTTTGCATGGAGGACACAACCAATTGACCAATGTCCTCAGTCCAGAGACGCACCTCAATGTCCACCCACTGGTTTGCTGGCGTCCGGATGAAGCCCTACAGACGTCGTACAACCGCTCGAGTGAGTCACAATGCGCAGCTGATCGCTTCAGCTGACACAGTGCGTACCATGTACAGGTTGAGCGGGTTCCAGCTGTCCATCTGCGCGTTCATGCGGTACTCGCGTCCGTCGGTCATGATGCGCATCGCAATGCCTTCGTAGCCGTGGAGAAAGACGCCAGTTGGCATTGGCGTGCGCACGGCGCAGTAGCCGCTGCGGACGATCCCAGCCTCTGTGGGCTGACACGCCATCGTCAAGCGTCCTTTGAACACCGCTGCTCATAAGTACAGATACATAGACTAGCAAGTGAGGGTGGTGTTATGCGTCACGACAGAGCTCGATCGTGTACGCACCGGACGGCACGTCATCGTCTTCGTTGACCTGCGGGATGAGTCCGCGCTTGTCGTCCGGATGGAGCTCGTCGTCGGTCTTGCCGTAGAAGCCCCACTTGCATTCCGAGTTGCCTACGAACGAGGCAAAGTGTATAGATTCGCGTGTCAGTGCTTCATACACAACAGTCGTCGTACATGCAGCACAGAGGACAGTGAGCAGACGCAGATGTAGACGCACCGCCAATCGAGCGGTCACTCGATGCGACCCAGTCGCGCGTGGCACTGCGGCTCGTGAAGAGAAACAAGTCTTTCTCCTGCGCGAGCTTGAGCGGCATGCCCAGCGCTGTGTGCACAGTCAACGGCAAGCAGAAGCAAGAGGCATTGTCAGTATCAACGCATGGGAACTCGATTGAGAGTGACCACCATGCAGCTTGCAACAAGCGCCAGTCATCCTCCAATCGTTGCAAGACGCAGCAGCGACTCGGTGTACATGACGCCATAAGAGAGCTTCAATGAAGGTGCACATAGTGTGTGAGAGACATACACTGCTTGGACGTGAGGATCGCCGACTCGACGGACGCGAGCGTCCTGCGGAGGAAGCTCATAGCCGCTCGTGTATGTGTGTTGTGTCTCGTGTGTGTTCCCGTTGAAATTCGTACTTTATCGGAATCGTACTTGATCGAATGTGAATAGTACTCGAGGCACATTTGCGACGACCAAGCGCTCAAGGAAGCGTCAAGGCAAGGCAAGTGAGCAGGTCGAGGCAGATCGACCGAGCCGCGGCCGTCGCGATGAGTCTCCACTTGCCCAAGCACAACTGGGGCACGCGCGGCGTCGACTCGTACGAGAAGCTCGAGCGCATCGGCGCCGGCACGTATGGGTGCGTCCTCGTACTGTGACTGCCCATGTCGTTGTGCAAGCATGAGAGCACACAGACACACACGCAGTGAGCCCGAACTGGACAAGCAAGTCAGAGGAGCTGACCAGTCAGTCGCTCTCAATCTCTCATGCCTGTGCGCACACAGCCAAGTGTACATGGCAAAAGATAAGCAAACAGACGAAATCGTTGCGATCAAGAAGATCCGGAGTCTCAACGAAGTCCAAGGCGTACGTCCGCGCTCGCTCGTTCAAACAAGCGACTGCACGAATGAATGGGCTGTGGACTGACGAGCACGAGCTCATGCGTTGATCGACCGATTTGTATGGCGTGCGCAGCTCCCAGTGACGACGATCCGCGAGATCAAAGTGCTCAAGTGCCTGAACCACCGCAACCTCGTGGAGCTGAAAGAAGTCGTCGTGTCGGCAGAGAACGACGACGACGACGGTGCGTCCTGCTGTCTATCGCCACGTGCGTGTGCTAGGACATGACGAGTGACACCTCTGTCGTTCATCCATCAGCCGAGTTCACCGACAAGGATGAAGCGCTCGACTACTGCCAAGGCTCGATCTACATCGTGCTCGAGTACGTCGAGCACGACCTCACGGGCCTCATTGACCGCCAGTACCCGTACGTCGCCACGTGTGTCGTATAAACAAGCAGAGCGATCGCGCTCTTGCCACGGACTCACGCACTCGCTTGTACTCTGTAGGTTCTCGGACATTGAGATCAAGAGCATCATGCAGCAGCTGCTCGAAGTCATGCGCCACATGCACTCGCTCGACATCATCCACAGGTACGGCGACCACGCACGCTGGTCACTAGATCGCCGTCTTGGACTCACAGCGACTGACGTCCTTCCTGCCTCATAGAGACATCAAGTGCTCCAACTTGCTCATGACCAAGACGCACTTGCTCAAAGTCGCCGACTTTGGGCTCGCGCGCTCGATCCGCGGCGACCAGCTCTTTACGAACAAAGTCGTGACGCTGTGGTACCGCCCACCCGAGCTCTTGCTCGGCGCTACGAGCTACGACGGGAGCATTGACATGTGGAGCATCGGGTGTGTCTTTGCCGAGCTGTACATTGGCCACCCGATCTTCCAGGGCAAGACCGAGCTAGAGCAGATCACCAAGATCTTTGACATCTGCGGCACACCGACGACCGAGTCGTGGCCCGACTACAAGTTCCTCCCATTGAGCAGCAAGTTTGTGCCGGAGAAGCCAAAGCTGAACCAGCTCAAGAACTACATCATGCGCGAGACGAGCGCACGGAAGCGGATCCTCCCGAAAGGCGCGCTCGAGCTCATCATGGCGCTCTTGGTCATGGACCCGGAGCAGCGTCTCACGGCTGCTGACTGTCTCAACTCGACGTACTTTCAGTCGCGGCCGTTTGCACCGAGCGACCCGGAGAGTCTCCCGCCGATCCTCAACATCCCACCGTCGCACGAGTACCAGACAAAGAAGATCCGGCGCGAGCAGGCAAAGCAGATCCTCAACGGCGCCAACAACAACAGCAACGCGACTGCTGCGAGCACTGCGAGCACTGGGACCACGACGACGACGAAGCCGACTGCTGCCAACAATGGCTCAAAAGGAGGTGGCGGTAGTGCGAATAGCGGGCGACCACCGAGTCCGCTCGTGGGCAAACACGGGTCTGTGGACGACGCCGCCGAGGCAAAGGACACGTCCAAGAGCGAGAAGAAGCGCAGTGACGGAGCAAGTGCGAGCACGAGCGAGCCGGCAAAGAAGAAGCGGCGAGATCAGTAGACGCGCTGCATGTGCGACGGTCTGTCTGTCTGTCTGGATGAATGAGAGGAAGAGGAAGAAGCGGACGACGACGTGCTGCGTAGATCAGCTGTCGTAGAGGCGCACGAGTAGACGGTGGAAGCTGCTGTCTAGTACATTGATGCAAACAGGTCGTCTCTCTCTTGTGGCGTGAGCACTCAGTGCGTGAGGTAGCGACTCTTGGATCCACTCGGCGTCCCTGTCTTCTGGAGCTGCCATCACGTACATGTCAGGTCCGTCCGTCCGTCCGTCAGTCGACAACAACATAGAGTCTCTACCACCGCAAGCGTCGTAGCAGCAACGTACCTGGAGCAGCAGCGACGGGTTCTTTGTCTTGACGATGCTGCTCACCTCCTGTTCGTAGCACAGATGCCACAGTCGCTGTGAGACGCACGTTCCATAGTTACTACGCTCAAACGCCCTCTCTTCGCTATGCTACTGCTACTGCTGCTCCTAGGACGTACGTGGAGCCGCGTCTGGAGCACGTGGAGCCGCGACTTCATTGAGTTGTACCGAAAGCTGATGTGCTGTCGGATCGCGTCGTCGCTCACGCGAAGAAAGTCGACAGACAGGAGCTCGACGAACTTGTACTCCATGTTCTGGATAAAGTCGAGACGCGCGCGGCCGTCGGCTTGCATGAGGTAGACCGTCAAGTGGTTGTGCGGCTCTTTGATGCAGTTGTTGGGCATGCGAATGAGCACGTTCGCGTAGTCAGCAAAGTCGATCATGAGCTTCTGCTGCTCTTGCATGACTTGAAACGATTCGAGGTCGCACGTGTGCGCGTAGAGGAAGAACAGGTCGCTCTCGGTCGAGAGCTCGACTTTGACGGCGTGGACGTCCGCGTCGTCGCCGAGGATCAGGATCTTCACTTTGATCGCTTCGAGCGTCCCGACTTGCTGCGGCGTGTTGTCTGCGTCCTGTCGTATCCAAGCAGGACAGGTCGTCACGACAGACACAAGAGGAGGAGGAGAACAGAGAGAGGAAGGTCGCTTGTACCTGGATTCGCAGCTCAAACGGCGTCTCGCGGTCGTAGATCACGCGGAACCCACCAGCTACACGCGCACATCCAGTAGCACGTCCATTAGCCATTCGCGCGGAGCTCGTGCGACAGCGCGGAGACGAGCGGCAGCGACGCACCGAGACTCGGATCCATGTCGTCTGCTGCTGAGACTGGTACATGGACGCTGCTGCTGCTACCACCGCCGCCATTGCTGTCGTACGCCGCAACAGCTCCGTAGTCGCCTTCGCTTCTGAACGACGCGATCGAGCTCATCCTTGCTCGTGTGTCGTGTGCTGCTGCGGCGCCTTGTCGTGTGTGCGCTTTGTGCTTGCGGTCGTCGCTTGCACAAGGCAAGCGGTTATCCGGCAATTGAGCCGTCGCCACCTAACTTTGGCGTCTAGAGTGCTATTCGTAGCTGACACGCATGAGAAGCTGAGCACCAGCTCCTCGAGGCACGATGCGCTCTCTCACATACGCGCACGTCGAGCACCGCGAGTCCATACAAGCAGCAGCAAGCGCGCACGTGACGATCGAACCACCTGTGGCATGGCGCCGTATCGTCGCAATGGCGACGGCAGCGATGACGATGACGATGCTGCTGGCAGTGTGTACGCCCTTGACGACAGTGACGACGCATATGACAGCGCTGGCTTGCTCCACTTGGACAACTTTGACGAAGAGCGGACCGCGTTGCCGATTCTCACGAGTCCGCGGTCGATCGAAGCGTGCCGCATGCAGGGCATTGAGCCGCAAGACCTCGTGAAGCGACCGCTCGAGTACTTCTTCACTCGCAGTGTCCACGCACGTTCGCCAGCGCTTGCAGACGATCCATCGCTCGTCGAGAAGCGCGCTGCGCGGTACGAGAAGAATCGGCAGCTCCAGCTCCGGAACGCGCGAGCGCAGCGGCAGGAACTCATTGATGCAGGACTCCACGGCGTTCACGGCGGCATGTCATTGCGGACTCGGAGCTTCTGTCGCTCACCGATTGGCGCAAAGCTCTCGATGAGTCGTCACGACGCCGCATCGAGCAGTGCGCAGCAGGCGTTCACTGTCATTGAGCGCGAGAAGAAGGAGCTCGAGCGCATGCAGCAGCGCCAAGCCGCCGAAGTGCAGCAGATGCTCCAGTTCGAGCTCAAAATGGCCGAGCTCCACGCTGAGCGTGAGCGCACGGAGCGCGAGAAGAAGCGGCAAGACGAGCTCCTCGCACGCGAACGCACGCGGCGACAGCGCGAGTCCGATGAGCTCAAGCGCCGGCGCGAGCTCGAGCGCGCGGAGGAGCACAAGCGCGAACTCGAGCTCGCGCGACGCGAAGCACAGGAGAAGCAGGCCGAGGCGATGCGCCGAGAGCAGCGACTGCGCCAAGAGGAGGAACGGCGACGACGCGACGCGCAGCGCGCAGAGCAAGAGCGTCAGCGCAGACAAGAGGAGCAGCGCGTCCAGACCGAGCTCCTGCAACTCGCTCAGATGCGCGACGTTGAGCAGAAAGAGCGCGAGATCGCACGGCGCGACGAGCGGCGGCGGCAGCAGTTGGAAGCGACGAAGCGCTTCAAAGCGCTCGAAGTGGCTGAGAAGCAGCAGCGCAACAAGCTCCGGATCACGAGCGTCCTAACGGACAACGCGCTGCGCCAGACGCTCCAGCAGCAGGACGCCGCACGCAAGCAGGCGCTCAGCGACGCGCGGCGCGAGCAGTTTGAAGCCGAGCACCTGGCGCGCGACGCGGATCTGCGGCTCCTGGCGCAGCGCAAGCGCGAGGCGATCGACATGGTGCAGCAGCAGCTCGAGCTCCAGGAGACGCAGCGCCGTGAGCGCTTGCTCCAGCTCGAGCGCGACGCAGCGCAGCGTCTTGTTGCGCAAGAGCTCGAGAAGCACCGCGAGCGCGAGCGCCAGAAGCGCGACGAGCAGCGCGCAGAGGAGGAGCGCCGCCAAGCGTATGCGCGCATGGAGACGCAGCTGCAGCACAAGCAGGCAGCGGTGCGCGCAAAAGCCGACGAGAAAGCCATGGCGACGCAGCGTATGCTCGCGCACAAGCGCCAGTCGATGCGCGCGCGGCTCCACGACGCGCAGCTCCGCGAAGAGGAGATCCAAGCCGCACTCGCGCGCAAGCACAAGGCCGACGCGTACAAGACCGAGCTCTTGCTCTCGCGCATCGAGAGCGACAACGCGCGCACGCGCGAGCTCAAAGCGCAGCGCGAGCGGCTCGTGCGCCGCCGGCAGCAGATCAAACAGCGCGCGAGTCGCGAGAAGCAGGAGATCCTCGATAGCTTCTACCGCATGAAGGTCACGAAGAAGTTTGAGCTCCCGCCGCACCTTGCAGCGTCAGTCGTTACGATGAGAGCGACGAAGCGTCCGCAGTCGGCGTTTGTGCTCCAGACGCGGTCGCTCACTGACTGTGATGGCGATAGCAGTGCATACGGGACCAAGACGAGTGCCAAGCGGCCAGCGAGTGCGATCGGACGGCCGCGCACTGCTGCTCGAGCTACTGATAGTAACCGACCACCGCTGCATCGACGGTACTCGGACGCCGATGCACTCAGTGACGACAATGACGAAGCAGACGACGAAGACGCTCGTGCTCGTGAAGCGGCTGCGAACCACCAGCTGCTCGACGATGCGATCGTTCGCGCAGAGATCGACGCGATGCGGCGCAAACACAACGCTGAGCTGCTCCAGGTGCTTGAAGAGGAGCACCACGCTGAGGAGCAGCGCGAGCACTTGGAGCACCAGGCGCGCGACAGTGCCGAAAAGGACCGGATCGAGACGATCTTTAGCAAGGAGCGCGCCGCAGCAAGCGAGCGCATCATGCACCTCACGCAGCGCCACGAGCGCGCACTCGCAGCGCGCATCAGTGAGCTCGAGCGTCGTCGGTAGCTTTGGCCATAGTCGTAGAAGTGGCAAATCGACAGCACAGGATCCTCGAGCGCGTGCTGACTGTTGACGCCTCAAGGCTCCATTGCATCATCGTTGTCGCCATAGTCGAGAGTGCGAGCGACTGCGTCGTCGTCCTTCATGCCACTGGCGTTCGTAGGTGCATGTTGCGCTTCTGCATCGCCACTTGCCCTCAGCAGCTTCTTCTCTTTGCACTGGTTCGATCGCCGTACAGACTCAGCAGCGAGCGCTGTGAGCTCTTTCATCGACACTTTCTTGAGCGACTGCACGAGATGGTGCTCTTGCTGCAGCAGCTGCGCTGGCGTGAGCGGACAGAGGCTCATGCGACGGTCGCCAGATCGTGGCACTGCATCTGCGCCAGAGTTGCTTGCTGCGGCCATGTGGATGTACTGCTCGCGCGCAGTGCGGTCGTTTGCGTCTTGCACTTGCGCAAGCAGCTCTTGCAGCCGCTGGACCATCGCATGGAGCGCTGCGATCTGCTGTCGTGACGACTCGAGAAGCGACGACGTTGCGTGACTCGTCGTCTCGTCGCTCACATCGCCAGGATGCACGCGACTTCGCACCATCCCAATGAGCGCTTCTGCGTTTTTGACAACGTCCGGCAGGTCGACAGCTTCGCCTCGTGCTTGGGCTGCTGGGTCGGATTGCATCGCACTCGCAGCGAGGACAGGTTGCTCGGCACTGTGTTGCACAGTCGTGGCCAAGATCGACTGGATCTTGGCGTACGTCGGACTCGTGAGCATGTCGTTGATCGCTGTCCACGCAGTAGCCAGATGCTCGATCTTTGTCGCGCGCAGACTCTCGCCTACGTGCGAGTAGACGTCGCGATCGACACTTGCGTCGAGTCGGCTCTGCTCTTCGTGCACGTGCTTCTGCACATGCAAGCACGATGAGGGTCCATTCATATCATCAGCTCACGCAGACGCACTCATAGCAGTGGCGCCAGTAGAGAGCACGAGTAAAGCCAGCGATCCTAGCACTAGACTTGAGTACGGACCTGAATCGCAGTGACGTCGTGGATCTTTGCAGTCAGAGTCGATGCGAACGCGAGCCATTCGTCTTGCACGCGACATCGCTCGACGCTCGTGCGCTTCAACATGTGCGTCTTCATTGCGATCTTTGCTTTGATCGCGAGCAGTGCGTCCGGTCCAGAGACAGAGTCGCTCGCAGGCAATGGCACAAACGCATGTGAGCGAGCGTCGCGCAGCAGCGCAGCTTTCATCACGAGCGTCGACAGGCGCCAGATGAGGTCGACGACTCTGGTGTACACACAGCGCCACAAAGTCAGTCGCGTCAGTTGGACTGTTCCTCTTGATTAGCCGTCGTAGAGCTAGAGCTATCTGTCCGTCCGTACCGTGGTCCGCATCCAGTGTTGATCCGAGACGCCTGGCTCGATCCAATCGGCAAGTGGTTCTGCTTCTCGAGATCAAGCAGCATCGCCTACGCATGCGCAAGAGCAAGCAGACTATGAGCGGACTGGATACCAACACAGCAGCTCACGCATGCACTCAAGCGTACGATCACGATGAAGACTTGCCTGCACGAGCTTCTTGAAGCTCGACTTGTCCTGCGGCGTTGTGATCGGCCAGCAGTAGCGGAACTCCTAGTGCGCAGCAGCAGCAGCGAGAGTGAGCGCAAGTCAAACAGATTGCAATCTACAGACTAATCACTCATACACAACGCGATCGCGTACCTGCGCAGCGTGCGGTTTGAGCTTGAGCAGCAAAAAGTGCAGCACGCGGAAGAGCACCTTCTCGTTCGGGCGATCAAACATGCTCGGCTGCAGCACGAGCTCGGTCTGGACTGCGCTGCCCATGCCGCTGCCAGCTGCGCTGTCGATTGCAAACCCCAGGAGCCGCAGGTTTTGCGCCATCATGACATCCTTTCGCAGCGGCGTCCGCGTGCGCTTGGTCGAGGTCGCTGCAGCAGTCATGATGCTCTCGTCGTTGTGAGCAAATTCGTGCTTGATGGTAGTACTGCACACTGCTCGAATAGAGCGCTGTGAAAGAGTGATGGTCGAGTGTTCTCTTGTGTGTTGAAGTCAATTCAACCCACGCGCAAAACGGCAACAAGCATCAGCAGTGCGTCGTCACGCAGGAGCAAGCGCGTGCGTGGTAGAGGTCATAGTCGATGGCGATGCGAACAACAGCGCAGCATACGCGCACAATCGAGAGTTTGCAGTGCGTGGCAGCAGCTTCATCGTCCTGGAGTCACAGCAGTAGTAGCGACGACGATGACGGTGCGTGCGAATGGTGTGCGTCGAGCAGTACACGATGCTGCACGTCCAGCTGCTCATACATGTATGGCGCTCTCTCTTCTCTCTGTGGTTGTGGTTACGTGGACATGCAGATGAGTGTATGCATACAGCTGACTCAGATACGCAGCGACGCAAGAGCAGAGCTGCGCGAGGACACCAGCACGATCGATCGGTGCGTTCAACTCCGTTCATTCAATGCTATAAGGCGATTCATTCTCATTGCTGATGCTGTGTCTGTTTGGACGTGTGTCGTATGCTCATAGACCGTCAAGCATGGCGCAGCGTTTAGTCGAATCGTTGCGTCTGCAGTGGACGCAACGACTGCGCTGAGCGCGCGCATGGAGCACGCGATCGCGATGTGGACGCGCTTGGACGCAGTCGACGCCGACACTGTGACTGCGCTCGTGAATGCCGACCCGTATCTGATGTTCAAGCTCGTGAACGCGCTGCTCTCGACCGCCTACTTTCCGCTCCAGCAGTTCTACTTCATGACGCTCGCAGGGCTGCTCTACTGGCTCCAGCACTCGCGCAACGCCTCGGACGCATTAGCGCTTCAGGCATTCGTTCGCTCGGCACAGCAGTTTGACGCAGGCGTGTCAAAGCTCCTGCCACTGCACGAGTCTATCGACTGGGTACGTGTGCTTTAGTATGAACGCCTGAATCGCTTCTGTTGTGCTAACAAACACTGGGCGTCTGCTTGTGGTAGCGCAACCCAAAGGTCGCACGAGAGCGCGTGAATGCGCTAAACGCGCGCACACACGTGTGTCAAGCGTTCAAAGTCATCAAGTGCTGGGTCTCGAGCACCGATGCGAGTGCGCTGGTACGTGCTACTGCAGCCTCTCTGCACTCTTGTGATGTCATTGCTGCTCGAGACCAGCGCACTGAATCAATGGATGGACGGATGATGCTCACCACTGTAGCGACGCATCAAGATCGACGGCTGGGTCGACATTGGTGCGAGTACACTGTCATTCTACGAAATCGCCGCACATGAGACGAACGTGATCAACGTCCCAAGCGCCTGCGTCGACAAAGTGCACCGCGACTCACTGAATCGACTGGTGTACATCTACACAAAGCGGAGCTTTCGAGCCGATGGCGCATCGCTGTTTGTGTTTGAGACGTCCACAGAGGTACAGAGCGACGACGTGTCCTATAGCTTCGTATGTCGTCTGCTCCAAGCACTCATACCTCGTGTTTATCAACTGGAGCAGGGCTTCAGTGCGTTCTCGAAAGCGCTCGCAGACATGGTCGCGTTCGAGTCGAAGAGCGACTATGCGGTACGTCACAACTCTGTTGTTGCTTGCTCAGTCTATGGAGCGAGTCATTGACAAGTTGATGTGTGTCCGTCCTACGCAGCACTTGAAAGCGCTCATTCAAGATCAGTCGCTCAGTCACGACGGAGTCGAGCATCAAGCGAGCAAAGTCACAAGCGACGACGCGAGCCAGTGCAGCTCGCACGCAGTCGTTTCCGACGACGAGAGCATTGGCGCATTGCCGAGCGAGCACTTCACGAGCGATCTCCTTCGGTTCCTCGAAGACGACATCGATCTCCATTGCAAGCGGATCCAGCGCGGCTCGACCGAGTCGTGTGCCACGCTCCTCGACCGCTTCGAGTCTGTGAGCGCGAGCTTGACGACTGCATTGACAACCATCAGCGGCTCGTGCATATCATGGAGCCGTGAGCTCGCGAGCAACGAGCTCCGCGTCGCGACGACATGTGACGCACTCCAGCAGCAACGCCTGCTCTTTGTGCCGCAGCAAGAGCACGAGACCGAGTGCGCTGTCACAGCCGTTCGTCGCAGCTGTGCCAGTCGTCATGCTGACGTCCTCGGACACGCAGACAAGCAAGTCACAGCAACCGTCGCGGAGGAAAACGCCTCGAGTCTCCAGCGCATCGTCATGGCAATCGTCATGTCTGTGATCACGGCGCCGTGGCTCCTCTTTGGCTCGCTGTGTGTGTTTGTGCTCTTGGGCTCGCTCCACGCAGCGCTAGCGTAGCATCGTACAGTGTTGTAGTCGTTCGGTTTCAATGAGTGTCCTTTCAGTTCGATCGCTCGTGTGACCCTCTAGACCTACTCACCTCACTCTGTCAGAAGCAGCAGCAGCAGGAGCGAGGCACCGCGTGCGGTCGATCGGCGACGCGAACGAGTGCACTATCACAACATGGCCGGCTGTGCGATCGACTTGCGCGGCTTGAAGAGCTCAAGAAGCTCGGGATCACGATCGTGTCGATCAAGATCCGCGGTCTCGCCGGCAAAGCACTCGTGCGCGGACTGCGCCTCGCGGATCAGCTGCTGCAGGAAAAAGTCAAGAGCGTGCTCAAGACACGTGCGCATCCAGTCACGAAGGTCTTCACGGACCCGACGTTTGGACCCACGGCGGCAGATCGCACTGGCGCAGCAGCTCTGTGCAAGACTGGGCAGGTCGTGCCGTCGAAAGGCGGGTTGCAGCACCAAGTCAAAGTGCTCGGGCTCCTCAAGAGCGAGAAGATTCACTGGGAGCGACCTGTGTACGCAGTCGAAGACGACGACGACAACAACGGGTATGTGGTCGCTGCGTCTTCACACTGGCAGGTTTGCTAGAGTGCTCACGTACATGTGTATGGGATGTGACTCGCAGTGGCAATCAAGACGACGAGAGCAACCAAGTGGATGACGAGCGCGAGACGCTCACTGCTACGTCTGCTGACCGCGTCTTTGCGTCTCAAGCCAAGCTCTTTGCCGACGGTGTGAGCTCGGGCGACGTGATCCAAGGCAACCTCGGCGACTGCTGGTTCCTGAGTACGTCTGTCTGTCTGTCGAATGCGTGACGCTTTGCTCCATGGACACCTCTTGACTGATCCAACCTCACACTTGCTGCTGTGTGCAGGTGCGCTGAGCGTCGTTGCAACGCGCTCGGATCTGCTCCAGCAGACGTTCTGGCGCGGCGACAAGTACAAGTCGAGCGGACTCTTTGTCTGTCGCTTCATGAAAGTGAGTCGATCTGCTGCTGCTGCTGTTCGCACGTGTGTTGGTTGCGATCAACGCGCTCACGCTCTGAACGCCACGACCTCTCTGTGGTGCTCGATAGAACTTTGTGTGGCACTACGTGATGATCGACGACCAGCTCCCAGTGTTTGGCTTCTCCAAGACGAAGCAGGGCAAGCCGTACTTTGCTCGATGCCGCGACCCGAACGAGCTCTGGTGCGTCGTCGTCTGCTGCCAAGGTGCCCCCATGCCGGTACATCGACTAACGTCTTGTTCTGTGGCAGGGTGTCGCTCCTGGAGAAAGCGTACGCAAAGCTCCACGGGAGCTACGAAGCGCTCATCGGTGGTTTTGTTGACGTTGCGCTGAACGACCTCACAGGCATGTGCTCGGAGCAAGTGATCCTGAAAGAGGGCTTCCCAGGCTTTGGCGAGAGTCCGTTCGCGCCAACAAAGCC
Source organism: Globisporangium takayamanum (assembly GCA_023333735.1). Taxonomy (NCBI): domain Eukaryota; phylum Oomycota; class Peronosporomycetes; order Pythiales; family Pythiaceae; genus Globisporangium; species Globisporangium takayamanum. The sequence goes on from JAASFL010000257.1 coordinate 17,548, forward strand.
AACGGAGCAGCGAGGCGACGCGTTTTGGCAAAAGCTCGTGCGCTACAAAGAGTCGGGGACGCTTATGGGCTGCTCGATCCAGCCGCTGCCAACGGGCGACAAGAACGTCGCGGCCGAGTCGAGCGCTGCCAACGGGCGACAAGAACGTCGCGGCCGAGTCGAGCGCTGCCAACGGGCGACAAGAACGTCGCGGCCGAGTCGAGCGCTGGCAACGGACTCTACTTCAAGCACGCATACGCACTCGTGGACGTAGCGAAGATCAAAACGGTCAAGAACGAGCTCGTTGGGCTCGTGAAGCTCCGGAACCCGTGGGGCATGGGCGAGTGGGTACGATTTCACTCGTCAGCAGCAGTGACTCTGTCAAAGCGGTGGTGTCACTGGGAAGGAGCTCAAGACATTGTGCACTCTTTCTCTCTCTCGCTTGTCTTGTCGTGCAGACTGGTCCGTGGTCCGACAGCAGTGACGAGCGTGTGGCGAACCTGGACGTGATTGAGCAGTTCTTCAAGATCCTCAAGCGCAGAGTCGGTGGGAACGCAAACAAGCGTTTCTTCCTGAGCGTGACTCGCCTCGGTGAGCTCAAAGTCGACGAGATCGCACAAGAAGACGTCGTTGAAGTGAATGCGAACGACGGGACGTTCTTCATGTCGTACGACGCGTGGATGCAGTACTTTACGCACTTCTTTGCCGGCATTGGTGCGTCCTACACGCGCTCTGAGTGATGATGGCGTGGCGCTACTCCTGAACATGGGAACGACGCTCAAGCGTGTTGACAACACTGTTGACCGTACGTGTACACGTGAACACCCATAGACTTCCCAGACGAGTGGCACGGCAAGCGCGTCGAAGGGTACTGGGACGAGAGCACGTGTGGCGGCAACACGACGCGCAGTACGTGGATCAACAACCCGCACTTTGAGCTCCAGCTCGAGACGCAGTGCCACGGGTTCATCTCACTCAGTCAAGAGGATCCGCGCGGGAAGGAGAATGTGAAGATCATCCCCATTGGCTTCCACATCTGCTCGCTCACACCGGCCGCTGACAAGTCATGCAAGTATGAGATCAAGGAGCCGCCTGGGAAACCGGACGTGTACTACCGACTGTACAAGGAGAAGGACCAAGTCGAGTTCAAGAAAGGCATTCGCCCCAAGACACTCCCGCCAGCGATCATCCCAGGCTCGAGCATTGCTGGTATCGACAACGACGGCACACCACAGCCAGCGTATACGTTCAAGCAAGCCGTGTCGGTGCGTCGCGCTTGTAGAGCTGCCACTGCGCTGTATGATGAGACACTGACATGCTGCCTCTAGATCGATGTGACGATGGAGCCAGGACGCTACCGCATCATCCCAAGCATGTACATGCGAACAGTACGTGTGTCTTACCGACTCGTGCGCTTGGGGATCGTACTAGTGTACATGCACCATCTGAATGCGTTATGCTGTTGGCATTGACCGCTTGTAACTGCTGCTCTAGGAAAAGACACGGGCAAGGCGAACGTCGGGAGCTTCTGGATCTCCGTGTACTCGAACAAACCTGCGTTCAGTCTCGAAGGCGGCGAGAAGATTGTCGAAGAGGAGGAAGGCGATGAAGATCTGACCGCCAACAACAACAACAACAACACTGCGCCATTCACGCCAGCCAAGAGTTCGCCTGCAAACAGCCCTGGCAAGAGCTCGAGCGCATCAGTGCTACTCGCAGACAGTGTCTCGACAATGGAGAAGCGCCGCAAGTTTGAAGACGCCAAGGAAGAGCTGCTGAGTCAAGCAAAGCGCAAGAACATTGGACTCCGTGAGGTCAAGATGGAGTTTGCCAAGTCCGTATCGCTCAAGAAAGCCGACTGCCGACGCAAGTTCCTCACATTGGGCTTCAAGACCGACGACCTCAGTGACGACAAGTTCAACGTCCTCTTCAGCGGCATGGACGTCGCAAACAACGGCAGCATCTACACAGACGAGATCCTCAGGCTCTTTGAGCGCGAGATCGAAGAAGACCAGATGGCGTGCGAGGTCCCGGACATCGAAGACGACGACGTGCCGGAGAAGCTCCGCCAAGACGGCATCCTCGAGATCAGCGTCCTTGCAGCGAAAGACCTCGTGACGCACTCGACCCAAACACAAAGCACTCATCGACGCATGCAGCGCACCGTGCACTTCCCAGCCGTCGCGTTCAATGCGAACGAAGTCGCGCAGCGACGCCAGCTCGTTCGCGAGCTCTGTGGACAGAACAGCGCGCTTGCAGCACAGCTCGGGTGCTTTCTAACGCGATCTGGACTGCTCCAAGCAGCTGAAGCAAGTGCGATCCGCAAGCAGTCAACACGGACGCTATCGCGCGATGCGACGTTCCAGTTCCAGCAGACACCAAGTGCAGCGACGCCTGTCCAGACGTTCTTTGACCTGCTCGAGAAGCTGCGTGCTGCACGCACTGATAGCACACATGGCTGTGTCGAGACACCGTTCGAGTCTGCGATGCGCTCGCCGTTCTTAGCCAACAGCAGCAACACAATGAACCATCGTGGCTCGATCGCTAGTCCTGTTGGCATGCGCGAGCACCTTGAGCTCCGACCGCCTTCCGCAACTGCAGTCATGTCCGATCTGCACAAGACGGAGCGCATGCGCGCGCTCGAGCAGAAGCGACGCGATCGACTCGCGAATCTCCAACGCCAGAAGCAACTCGCGCTCGGCGACAAACAGAAGACGGCAGCGCTGCCGCGATTGATCGGTGGTCGCAAGAGCGGATCAACGCACGTGAGCTGCGTCGACTACAGTGCGCGCATCTTGGTGGGGGGACGCAACAATGCGAGCAGCAGCAGTGGTAGCAGCTCGACGTTCGTCTGCGCTGGCTCAAACTGCACGAGTGCGTTCTGCAAGCCGTGCTTTGCGCTCCTGCCAGAGAAGAAGCCGTTTTGCGAAGACTGCTTCCAGCACGAGCTCGTGCCGCTTGAAGCATTCGGGGAGCAGCTCCGCGCGCTCTTGATCGAGAAGATCGGGTCCTCGAGCGAGCAGCGCGCGCACTTGGACGCGATCTTCGAGTCATTTGACACCGATCGCTCCGGGGCACTGAGCGCCGGCGAGTTTAGCCAAGCGCTCGATAAGCTCAGGATCCAGCCAGCGCTGAGCGACGAGCAGAAAGCGTCGCTGCTCGTGCAGTTTGACACGAACAAGGACGGCGAGATCAGTCCAAGCGAGTTCCGCGACTGGATCGTGAAACACCAGGTCTGGAGTCCGTCGTCTCATGCAGCGCAGTCGCTCCGTAGCGATCGCTTTGGTGGCGCTGGTGGCACGGATGGAGCTGCGAAAGTCACACCAGACGTCCTCGCGTCGACGATCGTACCGGTGCTTGACGAGATCCTCAACGGCGCGTTCGACGCGTACGTCTTCAGCGCATCGACGGACCACTGGCTGCGCACGCAGAACACGACAAAGCCCAACACACTGCGCGTCACGCACGAGACAAAGGAGACACAACGACCGCAGCAGGGATCGGAAGTGGTACTCTTCATGCGCACAATGAACTTGGCCATGTCCGACACACTCGATGGCGGCGGGAGCTACAGTCCAACAGTCGCTGCTAAGGTCTTTGAGCACTTTGACGCCGACAAGAGCGGTCGAATCGATCAGGACGAGTTCACGACGTTCGTGCGTGCGCTCGGTCTGCACCTCGACACGCACAACGCGCAGCTGCTCATGCGTCGGATCGAGAGCTCTGGTACTGATGGGTCAGTTGGGTTTGCGACGTTCATGGCGTACGTCGAGCGCATGATGGTCAAGACGAGGCAGTCGACGACAACTGACGTAGCGCTGCGACCGAGTGCGTCGCCGCTTGCAGACGTCATTGTCCAGATGGACGCACTGGCGTCAAGCGACCCGCACAAGCGCGAGCTGCTCTGTGGCATAGTGCAGCAGCTCCAGTCGAACGCACGCACGACAGAGATCACGAGGCTCTGTCGACAACTGCGTGATGCGATCGGACTGCACGTGTCGATTGAGCTGCTCCAGCGCTTGGCGAACGCTGTCGACTTGCGAGAGCTGCAGCCTGGATCAACAGCCCACGCAACGACGCGATCTGTCGTCCCAGATCAACAGCGCGACGACGACGCGCTCTTGGAGCTCAAGAGCAGCGGCGGTGTGCTCGCGTGCGTCCTCTTCTCGATCCGATCAGCTGTGATTGCGCAGCTCCAGGCGTTCGATCTCGCAGCGATCTGCAGGAGCGTGAGTGCGTTCCTCGGGCAGCAGAGCGGCGGTGCGAGCAGCAGTGCGAGTGTCTGGAAAGTCGTGTTTGGTCTCGAGCCAACAGAGGCGGTCGACCAGCGCGACTTCCTCGATCTTCTCGTGCGCACTGGCTACACTCTCTTTGTCGATCCGTCCATGAGCGACACGAGTCCAGCGTTCCAGCGTCTGTCGACAAAGCTCCACGTCGCACTCACTCTCGATGCTTTGCGGTGCAAAAGCGGCAGCGCGTCTGCATCAAACGACACAACGAGCGGTCTCGTGACGTTCAGTCTCTTCACGGTCTTGATGCGACTCAACAAAGTCCTTGTGATCGAAGCGAACTTTGACCAAGCGCTCGTCAACTTTTTGCGACTCTGTCAAGGCCACCAGCACTACTTGGTGACCGTGGCGCTCGACAAGACCCACGCACTGCGCGTGCGCGTGCGTGAGCCGATCTTCAAGTTTGCGATGGACTTTGTCCTCGACGAGCACGAGTATGCGCGCGCAAACTTGCTCAGCCACTTCCCGCTCTTGACGCTCGACAGTCCGCGGCAGCAGTCACCGCCACTGACAAAAGACAGCGATCGCCGATCTGATCAAACGCCGCCAGGTCCGCTTGTGACGGCAATGACGTGTCCAGAAGTCGAGAGTGCGATGCTCGCGCTCCTCGCTCGGCTGCGCATCGCAGCGAATGCAAACACAACGACGACGGACCACCAAGGCATGATCCCGTTCCTCAAGCTCGTTGAGAGCGATGCGTTCGTCGCGACTCTGCGGACGCTCCTCGCACAAACGAGCTTGCCGTTCTTCTGGTGCGTCTCGCCCAAGCTCCTCGAGTTCTCGATCGACGGCGACTACCTCGAGCAGCTCGGACGTCCGACCTTCCAGCATGTCGTCGCAGACGCACTTGCGCGGCGATCATCGTCGTCTCGAGCACTGATATCGCTGCTCAAGCACACGAGCTCGTCGCTGCAAGTACGGTACGAAGTCGTTGGGAAGCACGCAGTGTTCCTGAGGTCCTGGGGGACCTTTCAAACCGTACTCGCGGGTCACCAAGACACGTACGCAGTCGTCGAAATCTGTCCGCAAGGCGACGTCTTTGCCACTGACGTCGATCGCACTGACACGAGGGGCGCCGCAACGTGGAGGTGCACAAAGAAGATCGCACTGAAAGAGCCCAAGGCGTGTGACCAGCGCATTGACCGACCAGTCGTGTACACAGACACCGTCAAAGTGTCGGCCGTGCCAGGCGCACAGTCGGCGAAACCGATCACGTTTGTCGTTGACGACAGCAGCAACACCAACAACGACCCGAGCTGCCGTGGTAGTGGCCACTTTGTGGTCGTGAGCGTGCGCAAAGCGCAGCCGTCTGGGCGAGACGCTACGCCTCGGTTCTACTGCACAGCGTACGATCCGTTCACGTCGTGCGAGTACGCTGTGGAGGGGTACCCTGCGGACTGGCCAGTCGACTTCTTCAGCGCAAGTGGTGCACGCAACGTCGAGCTCGAGTGGACACAGGTGCTCAAGGCCATGCGCCTTGGTGCGACGCTGACGCCAAAGGTCGTTGTAAAGGTCTTTAACAAACAGGCAAAGACCGAGAAGCTCATCGGGGAGTGCGAAGTCTCAATCGGCTCGGCGATCGCGCACGAAGGGCACCTCATAGACGACTGGTTCGCGCTCCAGCACCCGATCGACAGCTTCAGGACGACAGGGTTTGTCAACCTCTCGTTCCGCTTTGACGTCCAGAAAGCGAGTGAGATTTCGCTCGTACTGGCGCAGGACGCGCCTGGTGCCCGGCGACGGAGCAGCGTTGTGCCAGTCGAGATCAGCGCAATGGCGCTCACAAAGCCAAGTGAGCCTACCACTGGGGCTGAGACTATCACAGAAGACGACAACACAGTAACAGCTGCAATGGAAGTGCGCGTGCGGGAGCTGCAGCAGTCGCTGAGCGCATCCGAGAGTGCAAAGCGCGACGCAGTGGAGCAAGCGCGCGCACTGCGGTCGCAGCTGCAGCACGTGTCGATGGCTGCGACCTCTGCAACGGACACCGAAGTGCTCAAGTGGAAGAGCAAGCTCGACCACGCGCTGCAAGACCAGAGTCTCCAGCAAGACGAGCATGACCGACGGTGCGACTCATCTCTAGCTCTTGTTTGGTCCTACGTTCAGGCGGCGATGTAGATCTCTCTGACACTGCGCTGGTGCTGTGGTGCATACAGAGTGGCAGCGCTCCAAGCAGAGCTCAAGCGACGCGAGGACGAGCAGATGCAGCGAGCGCACGAGAAAGTGGTCGAGTCGCCGCCAGTCGTGGTCGCCAACTTGAAAAAAGCGGCACTTGGAGCAATGGCCTCCGCGCACGACATCTTGTCGGCTATGAAAGACATCCTCGTGCATCGGTGTCCAGAGCGACCGTACAACGGACTCACGAAAGCGCTCGCTTCAGTCGCTGAGGTGCCAGGCAAGGTACGCGACCGTGTATGTGCATGATCCGACGCCGCTGCCTGCTCGCTGGACTGGCGCATGGTGAATGATGCGCGTGTCTTGTGTATCGCTTGCGCTTGTGCTCGCAGGTGGCGTTTGCTGCGTTTGACGACGTCTTGAGCGACTTTGGGCTCACACTCGTAGCTGAGCACCGCAAGACTGTCGCGAGTATCTTGGATCCCGAGATGCGCGGTCGCATCAGCATCGAAGGTACTGCTCGTGACTCTGTTGCGTCGAGTAGCTCTGCACCATAGCCGCTGCGGTTCATTGCTAATGAGCGTACTGCTGCTGTTGGAGCTAGACTTCTTCATCAAGCTCTGTGGCGACGCAGACGCGTACACGAGCATTGTTTCTGTACGCACTCGTCAACAGGACGCTCCGCTTCCAGCTGTCCTGACGCCGCCGCAGTCGGAAGCAGGATCACCTGAGCGCTTTGCAAAGGTTTGTACTGATGCCGGGTGCCCTCATCCACACCTGACCGAGCGCTGCTTGAGCATGTGCACAGAGCTGATCGATGTCATCGCTCTCGGTGCACAGGATCCATCGCTCGAGCCACCTGCACCTCTGGCAAACACTGCGGTGCCAGCGCCGTCGCGACCTTCAAAGACGATGAACTGGCGAGAGATGAAGAAGTTCTTGCTCCTGAACTTGCCTGAAGGCTGGGAGACGCGATTCACGGAGAAAGGGCGACCGTACTTTTGCAACCACGCAGAGCGGTGCGTCATCCGACTTGCTCATCAATGGCCATGACGAGAGGCAGTCTGCTTGATCGTCTTGTGCGTGAGAGAGAGAGCTAATGCCTCGTGATCAATCGATCTATTGCATGCTACGGACGCAGATCAACGCAGTGGAAGCACCCAAAGGCAGACGTCGAAGCAGTGTTCAAAGAGTGGCTCCAGGAGAACGGACAGACCTTCAGCGCTACGACTCCTAGTCGACGCCACTAACACGCAGTCGAATCATAGTGCTCGCGCTTCTGGAGGATAGCAGTCGCCGCGTTGTCTCGACTGGAAGATCGCCGCTAGTCGTATCCGAGCACACACGCTGTGAGCACCATGCAGCACACGCTGATGCCAAAGAGGATGTTTGCGTCGCCCACTAGGTCTGACCACTCGCTCATCCACGTGTCAAACAGGAACTGGTGACGAGCAAACGGCACTGGCGGCACGAGCTGTTGCTACGTGGTCGTGACGTGGAGAGTTCCATTGCGAACGCCATCGCACCAAGTGTCAGTCGCACTCGAGTTGAATGTCGACCAGAGGAACTTGCGTTGCTTGTTGCTTAGTGGTGCAACACTCT
>JAASFL010000258.1:0-25522 GCA_023333735.1 Globisporangium takayamanum
GGATAGCAAAGCAAAGCAGAGCAGAGCAGAGACACAAGGCACAAGGCACAAGTCATAGGACGTGGGCTGCTACTGCGGCTGCTACTGTGGTTGGTAGCGTCTCCATGCTCGATATGAAGTCATACACACATGCGCATACACAGTTGTTCACTTGTGTGTTTGTAGTCATACGCGCACTCACTGAGAGAGAGAGGAAGTACGTTGTGTTCATGACGTCCTGAGTCATGAACTCCTGAGTGGTATGACAAAGCTCTGCGCCAAGTTGTCATTTCTGCTCACAGTCAAGACACGACGGAATTCGGAACCAATGACTCCAAGTGTGGTGTGGTGTAATTCGATCGTAACCACAACAAACCACTGAAACCACTACAAGAACCTCCATACAAAAATAGACGCCATGTTTAGAAAATACGAAATGTAGACGCAAATTGTCCCTTGAGTTATATCACTATCTATGACGACACTATCTTGCTCTTTGTATGCTGCACGTGCGCGCCACACATCTTACACTAGCAAGAGCATCAGAGCACAAGCTTGCATTGAGCATCACCTCGACGAGCATGCTGCGGACTCGCGCGTCCTGGTCTGCTGCTGTCGCTGGAGCAGCGAAGCGCATGCGATGGCAACGCGCACTCTCCTCCACGACTGCAACAACAACAAATGCCACTACGCCGCACGACAACAACCAGAAGCGCCTCGCACCCGCGGAGCTCGGTCCGTACTTGAACGACAACCTCCAGCACTTTACGCCCGACATTGTGCGCAACTTTAGCATCGTCGCGCACATCGACCACGGCAAGTCGGTACGTCCATTGCTCTCTCGCTATGTGATGCTGCGATTACGCACTGCGCTGTTGCATACACAGACGCACAGGTGCTGACGTCGCAAGTGCTGCTGCTCTACTGCTGCTGCGTCACAGACGCTCGCTGACCGTCTGCTAGAGATCAGCGGCAACATCACGAAGCGCGACCGCGACAATGCGCAGCACATGGACAACCTCAAGGTCCGTTCACTCTGCATTCATCCATCCATTCGTCCGTACGCAGGTAGACTAACAGCCTTCGATACGTACACGTTCGAGCAGGTCGAGCGCGAGCGCGGCATCACTGTGAAGGCGCAGACGGCGTCGATGGTCCACTTTGACCGCGCAAACAACAAGACGTACCTCCTGAACCTCGTCGACACGCCTGGTCACGTGGACTTTAGCTACGAAGTGAACCGGTCGCTGTCTGCGTGCGAAGGCGTGTTGCTCCTTGTCGACTGCTCGCAGGGCATCCAAGCGCAGACGCTTGCGACGTACTACGCTGCAAAGGAGCGCGGGCTCCAGGTCGTGCCAGTGCTCACGAAGATCGACATGCCACATGCGCAGCCAGAGGACTCGATCCTGAGTCTCTCGAGTCTCTTGGACGTCGACCCCGACACAGTCCTGCTCACATCGGCGAAGAGCGGCATTGGCATCAGCGACGTCCTACCTGCTGTGATTGACCGCTTGCCAGCGCCAGCGTGCGACCCACAGGCGCCGCTCAAGTGCTTGCTCGTGGACTCGTACTACGACGACTACCGCGGCATCGTGTGTCTCGTGAAAGTCGTCGACGGCTCGATCGCTCCAGGCGACAAGATCGTGAGCTCGCACCAGAAGACCAAGTACGAAGTCCAAGAGACTGGCGTCCTACTGCCGCATCGGTTCAAAACGAGCGGCTTGTACGGCGGTCAAGTCGGGTACATTATCGCCGGCATGAAGACGACGACCGAGGCAAAGGTCGGCGACACGTTCTTCCGCGAACACGCGCCAGTGGAGCCGCTCCCAGGCTTCCAAGAGGCTAAGAGCATGGTGTTTGCGAGCATGTACCCGACGGACGACTGCAGCTTTGAAGACTTGCGCGTTGCGATCGAGAAGCTCACGCTCAATGACGCGAGTGTGACGGCGCAGATCGAGACGAGTGGCGCTCTAGGCATGGGCTTTCGCTGCGGTTTCTTGGGACTCTTGCACATGGAGGTGTTCCACCAGCGCCTCTCGGACGAGCAGAACATGCAAGTGCTCGTGACTGCGCCGATGGTGCCGTACACTGTGATTGACCCGAAAGGCGCGACGCAGTACGTCGAGACGCCTGGGAGCTTCCCCGAGTCGACCAAGTACTACGAAGTCCTCGAGCCAATGGTCGAAGCGTCGATCATTACGCCGGCCGAGTACCTCGGGCCGATCCTGAGTCTCGCGAAAGACAAGCGCGGTGTGCAGACGAACCTCGTGTACCTCGAAGACGAGCGCGTGATCCTCACGATCAACGTCCCGTGGCAAGAGGTCGTCACGAACTTCTACAACGAGCTCAAGACGATTTCGTCTGGTTACGGTACGCTTTCTCGGATATTTTATCGCATGAACTCGAATTATCTGATTGATTATCTGACAAATGAGTGTGGCTCTGATAGCAACGCTGAACTACCGCGAGACCGAGCCGCAAAAGTCCGACATTGTCAAAGTCGACATCTTGATCAACGGCAAAGTGCTCGATGCGCTGTCGTTCGTGTGCCACCGGAGCAAAGCAACGGTCGACGGCCGTGCGCTGTGCCAGAAGCTTAAGAAAGTGATCGAGCGGCAGCAGTACGAGATCTCGATCCAAGCGTGCCTTGGCGGCAAGATCTTTGCGAAAGAGCGCATTGCGCCGTACCGCAAAGACGTGCTCATCAAGTCTGGCAAGACCGTCGGTGGTGGTGACGCCACGCGCAAGAAGAAGCTCTTGGCCAAGCAGAAAGAGGGCAAGAAGCGCATGAAGACGGTCTCGAACGTCCAGCTCTCGCAGGACGCGTTCTGGTCCGTGCTCTCCAAGTAGAGAATGGACCTAGCGTCAAAGCTAGAGTCAACTAGTGATAGACGTGGCACATAGAGAGAACACGATCATCTTGTGGTGTTTGAGTGACAAGATCTAGTGCCTAGCGCACGTGTGTGTATGTGTTGTTCTAGCGCTTGGCATTTGCAAAGTCCTGCTTCATGAACGCCAGTGCCTCGGCGACGTCTGCGACGACCTCGTACGCTGGGTGGCTTGCGTCGTTCGCTGGTCCAGTGTGCATGCCCGTGAGCGTGAGGAGCGACTTCCAGCGTCCGCCCGCTGCGTTTGCGCCTTTGATGTCGGTCTGCGGGTTGTCGCCAACCATGTAGATGCGCTGGACGTCCGCGTGCTGCTGGTCAATGAGCTGCTCTGCGTAGTCAAACGACGTGCGCTCGGGCTTGCCAAACAGCGTCTGGTCCAAGTGGTGCCCGGTCGTGCGGAAGTAGAGGTCTTCCATGACCGCACGGAACGCTCCAGCACCGTAGCGCGGCAAGTGGAACTCGCCGACGTACTGGAAGTCTGAGCACGCCGAGTAGAGCGGGACCTAGCAAGGCATCAAGTGAGCGAGACATCAAATCAGTGATCCATAAAGTTAGTGAGTCATCAAATGATAGAGGCATCAAATGAGAGAGGCATCAAATGAGAGAGTGACAAGTGCGTGACACCACCACGCACGTGCTGCCATGCGAACGTACGTGCTGCTTGCCGGCGTCTTTGCCGAGCCGTCCTTCTTGCGCGCAGAGGACGTCCATGACGATCTGGAGCTCGCGGCCCCAGTAGATCGGGTCAATGAGCACAAACACTGCGCCAAAGTTCTGCTTGTCAAAGCGTCCGCCGTGCGGCACGTCGCCCGTGATCTTAATGTCCGGGTACATTGTTGGGTAGTGTGCGTGGAGCTGCCCCACCGTCACGACGTTCTTGAAGCCGTAGTTCGCCATCACTGCGCTGAGCTCGTCGCAGTCTTTCCCGACCGCGAGCACGAGGTCGTCGCGGTGCTTGTCGACAAGCATGCGCATTGGCGTGTGGCTCATGCAGAGCAGGTCGTGCGAGACATCGACGCCGAGGATCTGTGAGATCTGCGCCGCTTTCTTCTGCTCTGGGTATCCGCCGCCATTCGTCATGATCGCGAACGGGATCTCGTTCGCGCGCAGGTCGAGCAGCACCTCTTTCGCGCCAGGGATCGGCGTCTTGCCGCGCAGCAGCACGCCATCGACGTCAAACACGACGCCGAACGTCGACGCTGCGCGCGCGAAACGTGGCACAGCGCGTGCAGCGACAGCAGCAGCCGTCGTCGAGAGCATTGTGCGAGCGAACATCGTCGTGGTGGTGGTTCAAGTGTGAATGCGAGTGTGGCTGAATGTGAGCCGCTGATCTGTCAGGGCTGTAAAATAGATAGTGATGTAAATGAGGTAGATCTGCGAATGACAAACATTGGAGCTAGACTTGCCGTGAGGACTTGCTCGACTGAGACTCGTGCACGATGCACTCGTAGCTCGTTGCTCTGGTGTAGATGTCGTTCGTATGGTCATTAACTTAGGTATGTGTGTGTGTTTGTGTCTAGTCTGTCTGGGTGTGTGGCGCCATGTGTGCACTCACTGGCGTCTGTGGCGCTTGCATATGCTCGCACGCAATGCAGAGCGTCGCTTCAAGTAGAGAGAACTCGCCAGATCGGTGCACTGGCAGCAGGCACTTGTCTTCGTGTGCGCTGCTTGCTCCTGGTGTCCTTGGTCAGCGTCGCACAGGCATCGATCGACTGTGCCTCGTGTGCACCTTTCGCTTGCTCACTTGCAAAATCGCAGTGCTCCGACCGCCGCTGCAGCGCTGCGAGCTGCCGTCGCGCTTGCAAGACGCAGCGACTGTCACGTGTCGACGTCCAAGTACACTCGCTTGCTCGCGTCTGTCGCTGCACCAGCGCGATCTGCCGCAGCGTAGATCTTGCTCTTGGTCAAGAGCTCGTGGAACTTGGCGGCGCACTCGTCTTCGCGCAGGCGCGAGAGCTTCGCGTCAAAGCGCAGCGACGCAAAGAGCAAGAAGCTGTGCCGCTCGTCGTACACGAGCTCGATCTTTGGTGCACCGCCGTCGCTGCTGCTGCTCCAGAGCGTGGCGTCGGTCTCTTCCCACGCAAACACGCGAAAGCGCGCAGCAGCAGTGCCGCTCGTGGGCTCAACGCGCATGGCGCCACTGCGCTTAACGTTGCGCTGCGCGAGCCACAGCGAGAGGTGGCGCTGTGAGATGCGCCGGTTCACTTCGATCCGCACCGTCGACCAGCCGAGCCAGTGACTCGCGAGCGACCGCGCAAGAGCGTGGACACAGGCAAAGAAGAGGGCGTAGACGGCCACGTTGACGCCCCACCAGAGGAACGGATGTGCGATCACAGGGTCGACAATGTACGCGAGTGTCCAGTGCGCGAGGTGGATGTTCCAGGTCCCGCCCGAGAGCCGATCGATGACGTCAAAGACAAAGAGCCCAGCGACGAGGTACTGCAGCGCCTGGAGCGTGAGCAAGCTCCGCTCCTGGTGCGCCGCGCCTTGCATGAGTCCTTGCGTATTGAGATGGACGTGCTGGCACGCGAGCTCCAATTGCTTTGTCGCCGTCGACTCGGCGATCATCTGGAGCTGCTCGAGCTGGAGCATCGTGTTCTCCATGAGCTTGATCGAGTCGTGGCAGCGCATCGTCGTCTGGGCTTTGAGACTATGGAGCGCCAAGACGCGATAGAGCCGCGCTTCTGTATCGTCGTCGCCTTCGTGCTCGCGCTCGTGCATACTCGCGTCTGCGCGTGCGGCGCGGCTCGACAGCGTCGGCGCTGGCTCAAGCTGGATGTCTTCGAGCGAGTCGAGGAGATACTCGAGCGTCTCGGCGAGCAAGATCGTGTCTTTCGACACAACAGCGAGCTTCTCGCGCACTTGGAGCGCCGTGCCGGGCTCGGTATGGACGCGGTGGATGAGCCGCCGGATCTCTTTCAGCGTCGCATCGAGCACGAACGTCCGCGCAAAGAATTTCTTGATGAAGATGTCGCGGCACACGAGCGCGACGTACGCCGTGCAGAGGCTCTCGTACTTGAAGATGTTGGGGCCAGCAAAGAGGCAGCCGCTGCGGCCAACGACCAGGACATCGTCGTGGGAGATGTCGTGGCTCGCGTGGACGTCGCCGAGGACTTGAGCGAGTTCGTTCGCGTACAGCGGGTTGTCCATGTACTCTTTCGTGGCGAGCTTTGGGCGAATCTGCTTCGCCAGGACGCAGTTGTACTTGTTGTGGTGGAACGAGTCGCCGAGGTAGAGCATCTCTAGCAAGCTTACTTGGTAGCGCGAGAGGAGGTCGTTGACAAGCAGCGACGAGTCCTGATGCACGTCCACGAGCAAGCGCGCGAGGTGGTCGATCGAGACGTCGTCGCGCGTGCGGTCCATGATCGCTTCGACCTTCGTGCCGTAGATGAGCGAGCCGTCGCAGTTGAGGTGCATGCCAAAGCTCTCGACCTGGACGATCCCAGACGTCTCGGGGAAGTGCGACTCGGCCTCAAAGTTGATGAACCGAACAAAGTCAAAGTCGAGGATCCGCACTTGCGTCTGGCCGAGCGGGACGTGGAAGCGCGTGTCCGTCGGTGCGTGGTCCACGACGCTCGTGAGGATGCCGCCTTGGCACCGATCGAGCGCACCGATGCGCTCATTCAGCGCGACGATCTGGTTCGAGCCAAATGGGACCCACTCACCGACGATCGCGTGGACGTCGCCGAGCGTCACAGCTTCCGACGTCTTGGTCGAGATGCTGCTCGCGCCACTCGCGCACTCGCCGGCGCGATGGCGGTTGTTGCGCTCCTCGACCTGGTAGTACCCGTTCGAGCGCAAGCACCGCGGAAGGAACGGCGAGCTCACGTACGACACGTCCTCGCTCTCGGTGATCGCACTCGCTTTCGTGTACCCGCCAGAGCGCAAGTGGAACCGCGCGCCGTCGTAGGCAACGAGCAGTGGCTTCTTCTCGAGCGGCGTCGGCGGGTACACAAAACTATCGACTTCGCCGCGGAGGTTCAGTGGCAAGTGCGCGAGCATCGCGAGCCCTTTCGCCGAGACTTGGTACGCCGTGATGGGCTGGAAGTCGTCGCTCGAGAGCTTGAGACCGTTGACGAGCCGGAGCTCCCAGAGGTCGTTGATCGCCGCGACGCCTTCGCGCGAGATGTTGATCCAGCGCCGGAGCGTCCGGCCTTTGAACGACAGCCGCACCGAGTTTGGCGCATAGTCAAAGCCGAACTTGCCGCGCACGATGCCTTCAAACATGAGCACAAGAAGCGGCACGTGGCGGATCCAGCGCTCGTTCTGGCGCGTCGAGTTCGACGCGATCGCGTACAGACTCACGAGGTACAGCAGCTTGAAGTGGTTCGCTGACAGGTCGAGCGGCGTGACGTGCGGCACCGAGCAGCGCTCGACGCGAGGCGTTGCGCGCGGCGTCGCAAGTGGCGGTGCTGCAGTTGCGGATGCTATGGATGGCGTGGACGGGAGTGGCGGCGCTGGTGTTGCTGGAACGGAAGCTGCTGGAGTCGAGGCGAGCACAGGCTCTGCGGCCATTTGCCTTGCGTGGCTCAGTGCAGACTATCGACGCACACCCAAGCACGCACGCACGCTCCTGCTGCCTGCTGCCTAGCACAGGCTCGACTCGTCGCTCGCGAACGCACTTGACTTTCTGTTGGTCTATCGATTGCTCTGTCGCGTTTGCTGCTGCTCTACGCGCTCTGCGTGTCGCGGCCAGGCGCTCGTCGTGGTCGTGCTGCGCCGTCAGATCTGCTGCTGCCCATTTAGAAACGCGCGAGGTCGCGCTCGCAGGCTCCGCGTGCGTTCGCACCTAACACACACGCACACGCGCTTTCTGTCTATCTGCTTGCTTGCCGTGCTTGCGCAGCTCGACCACCGCCGCGTGCGCTCACTCGATCAGCCTCGAGAGGTGCTGAGGTGCTGATAGTAGTGAGGAGGCGCACAAGCAAGCACGAATAGACACGTATACTTAACCGGCAGTATACAGACATTATGCATACTATAAGCACGCTTTGATTTTATCACTATCGAGCATTCAACTTCACGGCTCTAGCCCATAGTGGACGCAAGCTTATTGCGACTCTGCCTCGATTTTCGCACTATACAACAATGCTCCGGCTCCACACTATACTCAAGGCAAGCTTATCGCGGCTTTGGCCGAGTGGTTAAGGCGATAGACTAGGAGCTTATCGCGGCTCAATACCTTCTCGGCCTTATGGCTAAGATCATGTGTAGAAGCTTATCGCGGCTCAACATAGGACGCACCGTCTTGAGTCGCTCTCGCCTTGAGACAAGACAATCTTTCTCCCTGGCCAAAAAGATTAGACACAACCAACACTCATCCTAACAGTCAATCCAACGGCATTCCAACAAGCTTATCGCGGCTCATCCGAGCTTGGTTGCTCACAGAGCAAGAGAAGTCGTGCAGCGCTCTCGGAGCTCGCATGCATGCACGCTCGCTCTCCGACACGATCGTCATGATCGACAGACTGGTAAGCCTTGCTCGCTCATGTTGTACGTGCATGGTCCGACAGATAGACAGACGCGAGATACGCGCGATGATGAGAGAGCCGGGAGTGGGAGATGATCCGCTGCAACTGCTGCTGCGAAGAGCTCCGTTCGTGACACACACGGATGGATCGAGCAGCTCACGCGCCGAACGAGTGGCCACGCGAGCGCGAGCAATGCAAGCAGATACGTGAGAGAGGCAGCGAGACGATGATGAAGAAGAGCGACTCTATTGCGTTTATACGTACGACTCACAGACGACACGCAGACATACAGACGGACACACATGGCCGCGCTCACGCTTGAGAGCGCGCAGAGGCGGCAAAGATGGCGAAGCGAAGAGCGTGGAGGCAGTGCGCCAAGCTACACGGCGCACGCCATCTTGACAGATACTATTGGAAAGGGAAAAGAGGCGATGATGACGACGACGCCGACTGACTCGCTCACTCACTCGAGCATCACAGAGCAGAGAAAGTCGATCTCGTCGTGCGAGAGGTGGTGGCTCTGCGTCGGCGTCGCATCGGTCGCAGTCGGCGTGATTCCGAGCACGGAGCCAGGTGTGGACGTCGCTGGCGACGGCGCTGTGAGTATTGTCGTCGGACTCGGCACTGTGAGCGGCGTGAGGCGGAGTTCCATGAACGCGGCGGCGGACACTGGCGACGGCAAGTCGGCCCAGAGCGACGATGCTGCACTCGCGTCACTCGAGCTGCTGTCGGTCGAGAAGCGGCTGCTCGCTTCCGAGTCCGAGTAGAGGTCGATGTCTTTCGCAGCGAGGCTCGTGAAGCGCGGCGCAAAGTTGGTGATGTTGTGGACGCTACTGCTGCTGCTGCTGTTCGGTGACCGGTGCTGCTGGTGGATGTAGTGGAGCTGGAGGTGGCTCCGGTGGTGCATCCCTGCGAGCACGTGTGGCTGCTGCTGTTGCTGCTGATACCGAGACACAGCAGTCGGTGCTGCGATCGCTGCGAGACTGTTGCTAGTGCTGCTGTTCGAGCCTTTGCGCTCGCGCATGACCTGGCGCTTCTGGCGGTCAAACTTGCGCTGGATCTGGTTCGCTTTGTCGCGGTGGTAGAGGCAGAGCTGGTGCGGCTGGCCGTTGCGCTTGCTCGAGCGCGCGTTGTGGCACTTGCCAGTCTTGTAGCGGCAGCGGTGCGCTTCGTCGATCGCGCGCACGGCAGTCGATGCGGCAGCAGCGGCGGCTGGCGAGAGCGGTGGCGATGCGGGCGAGCTCATGACACTGACGATCGTGGCAAGCGGGAGGTGCTGATGCATCTCAGAGACGGAAGATTGGAGAGTGCGGCTGAAGCGCGCGCGGGCGGCGGGCGTGAGGGTGGCGGCGGCGATGCTGCCGTCGCTGGATGTCGTAGACGAAAGGTGCGCGCGACGGACCACCATCCTCTCGACGGCTCTTTTCTCGACACGCGAAATCGAACGACCGAGGCGCTCGCGCTGGCTGTCCACTCTTGATGTCGCGCGAGTGCGAGCGAGGGAAGACCTGATTAGGATGTGCGCGCGCTCCGAGCTCTGAGCTGCAGACGACGACACCGAGTGGTTGGTTGGCTGGCTGGCAATCGCGTTGTGGAGACACTCCTGCTACTACTGCTGAGTCCAGGCACCGGTGCTGCTGCTGCTCGGTCGCAAGCGCGTCTGTGTTTCAGGCGTCGGAGTGTCTGCCTGTGGTGACGGCTCTTTCGCGTCGCAGCTTCGTCCAGCTGAAGGAACGAACGAATGAACAGAGCGTGACCGGCGTGGACCGTGAGCGCTAGCCGACGCGTGTTACGCACGACGCGAGTTGGCGGATTTGAGGCACCGAGCGCTTGCTTGTGTGGTTGTAGTGGCGCGGTTGGCTGTGTGTGGTGGCGTCGTCAACGTCGCAGGTGGTGGCGGCGCTAGTGTTGTTGTTGGGTCTCGAACTACAGTTCACACACAAGGCGGTGCGTGTGATCGAGAGAGAGCCGGCGAGCAAACGAGCGCACGAGAGTGCGAGTGCCGAGTGGATCGGGAAGGAGGGCGACATCGACAAGAGCAACGAGCGAACGCGAACGCGAACGCGTGCGAGAGTGAGTTGCCGAGACCGCTGCTGCGAGAGTGGCACGCCTGCTCGCACACGCGCGGGTCACAGTTGCCCTCGCCCTCGGCTTCTCTTCGCGTCGCTCGAGCCTGTCTTGGTCCCCCCTACAGCTGCGAGGCAAACCAAACCAAACCACATGCTTGCTCAAGCAAAGCTGCTCAAGGAGGCCCCCGAGACGCGAGGACGCCACCACCACCTCGTTCTTCTCACTCGTGCTCAGAACCCTGAGACCCTCGCACACACGTCGGAGCTTCCTCTAAACCTGGCAGCCTGGCAGCTGTTCGCAACGAGGACGCATGAAAGAACGATTTGCCACATCAAACAAGAAATTGCCCTACGTCTGTGTGTGTGTGCGCGCTGCTGCCAAGCAAGCAACTGCGGTTGCTGCTGCTGTTGCCTTTGCACGAGCGACGCGTGTAAGCAAAGCAAAGTGAACAGACGGCAACTGGCGTGCGTGCATGTGCCGAGAAAGAGCGCCGTAGCGCCGCGTTCTCAGGAAGCCGGAGGCTGTCACGGCAGTGGCGCAAACGCGGCAACAGGTGGCAACCGCGCACGTGTTGCCCCGAGATCGAGAAGCGATGAAGCAGCACACGAGCGAGCGGATTCACAGCAACTCGCCCTCGTCACATGGAATACACTCGCAGCCCATTGCGCCACTGCGCCGGCAAACAACCTTCGTCAAGAGCTTCGTCAAGGAGCTCTTGCTTTGAGCCACCAAGTTTGGTTGTTTCCCACACGTGCATGATAACAATCCAGCTAACGAACTCGCTTGCTTGCCAAACAGCTCGCTCGCATGCACGTGTCGACGTGGATGGCCGCGCAGGTTCGGATGCATGGCGGTGGTGGCGGTGGTGGCGGTGGTGGATTCATCGTTGTGGCCGATCCACACCGAGTAAAGCGCCTCGGCTCTTCGCGTGCATGCGTGACACCGCCGCACGACTCGACAGACTCGGCAGGCAGGCAGGCACGCAACCCACACAGAGTAAAGGCGCGGTGAACGTCCTCGACCTTGACGTCCTCGCTTGATGCTCAAGCAAGTCAAACAACAGCGTGTAAACCGTGCATAGAGGCTTCGAGTCGGTCCAAGATGCGCGTCGACTCGAAGCGTGACGCGCCACTCGATCACTTTGCGTTTGGATTTTGTCACTATCGAACGCACTCGAGCGTGAGCATTCGTCTGCATTGCGAAATGGACCCGACGACGATCACCAGCAGCGCCGCGAGCGCCGGATGTGCGTGCAACGCTCGCGATGGCGACGACAGCAGCAGTAACGCGTGGCAACCGTGGTGGTGGCAATGCCACTCCGCGGCGTGGACGGCACCAATGCCGATCCTCCTACTTCTACTCGCTCTCCTGCTTGCTGCAACGCTCGTGCTCGTGTACTCGCGCACGCGCTGCGGCGTCTTCCCGCTCACAGACCGCGTCGTGCTCATCACTGGCGCTGGCAGCGGCATCGGTCGCCGCCTCGCAGAGACCATCTGCGCACGAGCTCCGCGCGCGACGCTCGTGCTCCTCGATGTCGACAAGAGCGCTCTCGAGCGCACGCGCGAGCGCTTGCTCGCAATGCAGTGTCACCGCGTACTGCTGTTCCAGTGCGACGTGTCAGACGACAGGTGCGTCCTGGTGTCCCATGAGCGTCTCGTGTGTATGTGTGTGTCTCAGTCACACTCACTCGGGCTCGTAACAATGGGCTCCCTGTTCCTCACTCCAGCGCTGTGGACGCCTGTATCGAGCAAGTGCTCGCAGCGACCGAGCGCGTCGACGTGCTCGTGAACAACGCCGGCATTGTCTCTGGCCGCTCGCTCCTTGACCTCTCGCCAGCGCAGGTCCGTCGTACGCTTGACGTCAACACGCTCGCGCACTTTTGGACCGTGCGCGCCGTGCTGCCGTCCATGAAGCGCAACTGCACGCGCGAGGCGATGATCGTATCAGTCTCCTCTGTGGTGCGTCTCGCCTTCATCGGTACTATGATTCGTCTATCAGAAGCTACGAGGCAGTGAGCTAACGGCTTGAGTGGATGTGTCGACGTGTGTGTGCTGGTGCAGATGGGACTCACGGGCAGCGCAGGACTGTGTGACTACACTGCGAGCAAAGCGGCAGTGAACGCGTTCCACGAGTCCTGTACGCTTCGCTCGCTCTCGCTCGTTTGCTCTATCACTCTTGTCGTCTAGGACGACAGTCAGTCTCTGACCCAGCTCTCTATTCATGTATGAGCAGTGCGCTTGGAGCTCCAGCGCGACCGCGTGACACACATCCGCACACTTCTCGTATGTCCGAGTGCAGTGGACACTGGCATGTTCCGCGGCGCATTTGAAGGCGAGACGTGGTCCTTGCGACTCGCACGACTGCTTGTGCCGCTGCTGGACGAGCAAGACGTCGCCGACTCGATTGTCACTGCGATGCTGCGCGGTCGCCAGCTCCTGATCTACTGCTCCAGCACTTGGCGCGGCTACGTCTTCCCATGGGTCCCTGCACTCGCGCGACTGCTGCCTGTTGCGCTCTACGACTGCCTGCTCGCACTCGCAGGCGGCCACCACGGCATGGACGCGTTTGTCGGTCGAGCAGGACGCGAGACACCACCACCACCAACAGCAACAGCTCCAGTAGACTCAGCAGGGAAGGCAAAGGCGCAGTAGTTGTATGGAGCGTAGAGTGTACCCATTGGCCAGTCCTCGCAAGCGACGTCTCGCTCAAGCGCCATCTACTGTTCCTGGCCCGTCTTGCGCAAGTAGCGCTCGAACGCAAAGATGCCGTCAGGCGTGAACTCGGCGCGGCGCGCGAGGATCTCGGCCGCCGTCATCTCGAGCACTTCGTCCACTTCTTCGGCTTGGAGCACGAGCGGTCCGTCAAAGACGCACTCGAACATCGCGCCCCAGACGCAGCTCCGCGCGTCGCTGTAGTAGAACGTATCGACTGGCGTGAGTGCGACGCCGCGCACGCCCATCTCTTCTTCAGCTTCGCGCACAGCGTTGTCTTCGTCGGACTCGCCAAACTGCACGACCCCGCCAGCCATCGGATCGAGCATCCCAGGGCAGTAGTCTTTGATCACTGTGCGGCGCTGGACGTAGAACTTGCCGCTGCCGACCAGCAGCATCCAGTACAAGTGAGTGTATGAGTCGAGTGTCTGTGTATGAGAGAGAACGAGAGCCACAAGCCACAGGAGCGAGCGTATCGTACCTCGAGTTCTTCACAACGATGTACGACGCTCGGTGCGGCAAGTTGAACGCGCGCTATGCACGTGCGATCAAAGGTCAGAAGCTGCAGTCGAGCGACATTGCGTCACGCTGATAGACGATCGCAAACAAGCAGGACGAGCAAGGCGTGCGCGTACGAACCATCACAGCGCGATCAGCTTTGCCAATGACATTGTTGTCGTTGTCGACAATGCACACCTGTTGTTGCAGAACACAGCAAGCACAAGCACTGCAGTGTGAGATATCATAGCAACAGCTACAACTACAACAATACAAGCAGCAAGAGCAGTGCTGACCTCTTCGTGCGCGCTCAACGACATCGTACTTGCTCGTGCTTTGATCTGCAAGTGACTTTGACAAGCGATTGATCGTGTTAAGTACGAAACTCGAGTCAACGATTAACCAAGCAAAGCAATCGCACCACCAACAAGTGAGCGTTGATGGCGAGCAGCAGCATGCGCTTCCCATCTGTCGCGACACCGGACGAGAACGTGATCACGTACGAGCTCTTCTTCACAGCAGCAGATGTGCCAGTAGCAGTTGCTAGTAGCAACAGCAATGACGACGATACAGAGCAGCGCCAGTGCGTCACACGCGCATGCGACGAGATGCTCGCAGTCGCACAGGCGTTCACGCGCGACTTTATCTGGCAGTGCCAGCAGTTCCACCTCGCACTTGCAGAGCTAAGTACCGAGAGCGCTCGTGCTGCTGGCGTCCAGCGCTTCTACTTGCGCGGCGAGACGCGCGTCGGTGACGAGATCCAGGACGAGTGGGTCATCACTGCACTGTTCGTCGCACTTAGCGAGCAGTTCCCAGACGTTGTCGTGCGCGTGCGCGACAGTGACGGCGAGTTCCTGCTCATTGAGTGCGCCGACGCGTTGCCGGAGTGGGTGCACCCAGAGAACAGCGCCGATCGCGTGCTCCTGCGCAGTGGCGCGCTCCACCTCGTGCCGCCAGCAGTCGTCCCAGAAGCCACTGACGCTGCTGCAGCAGGAGCGCGGAGACGGCGACAGCGACCGCACAAGACTGGTACTCGCGCGAGCACGAGCAATGATGTCCTCGCTAGTCCTACTGCACAGCATTGCATGCGCGCCGTGCTCACGCAGCCTGCAGCAACGCGTGCTAGCGACGCGATGCAGCGCGCACTCGAGCGCCGGCTCCAAGACGTCCCGTCGTTCATGCAGACGAACCGCCATCGCGTCCAGTGCCTCTTGCCAGTACGTGCTGCACAGGTGCTCGCGCAGCATCCATCGCTCGTCGCAGCAGCTGTCGAAGCGTTCTACTACCGCGAACCAACAGCCGCGACTGCCGTGTGCGCGCGCATGGCGGTGTTTGCGCCGTCAGGAGCGCTCGTGACGCGCTCGATCGCGTTCTCGCGCTGCATGTTTGCGCAGCTCAAGCAGCAGCAGTTCTTCGCGCCAAAGCCGTTTGACCGCAGTACGCAGTACCACAGCGTGCTCGCAACCGGCGCTATTGACAACAGTAGCAGCAGTAGCCATGGCTCGAGTGAGGCAGTCGCACACTTGGCGGCTGACATTGGCATGAAGCTCACGTGTGGCCTCGAGCTCCTGTACGCAGCGGACGGACTCGACCAGTTTGGCGCGTCGTACCAGCAGCTCATCGACGCAGCGCTTGCGACTGCTGCGTCCAGTACCGAGTGGGACGATAGCACAGAGCCACTCCCGATGAACGACGACGACGCGTGGCTGTACGTGCACCCAGACAGTTTAGAGGCAAAGCTCCAGGACGTCGAAGCCGCGATGGGTCAAGCTAGCAAGACGACGGCAGCTGCGTCAGACGACTTGGACAGCGGCGGCGCTGAAGAGCTCGAGTCGATCGCTACGATGTTCACGAGCTTCCTCGGCGGCGTCTCTGGACTCGACGGCGTTGAGAGCACCGAGCCGATTCAGTTTGACATGAGCGCGTTCATGAACATCCTCAACGGCGCTAGTGGTGGTGACGCAGCGCGCGCCCCGCGGGACTCGGATGCGGATGGCTATTTCTACGAAGACGACGACGACGACGATGGGAGCGATGGCAGCTCAGACGAGGACGATGAGGATGAGGATGAATACGACGATGAAGACGCGCAGATGGAGGCGGCAATGGCCGAGATGGACGCAGAGCTCGCGGCGACACACATGGGCAAGAGCTTTGCGCGCGTGCAGGACAGCGACGCTGGTATTAGTGATGGTCGCACGACCGATGCGACTGCGCCAGAGATTGTGGACGACGCAGCAGTCACGGCCGACACGCCGCTGGATCTGGACTTCAACCTCCTCTCGAACCTCCTCGAGTCGTTTGCGTCGCAGGACGGGCACGCTGGACCCGTGAGCAACATCCTGAGCGAGCTCCAGTTCCCACGCACGCGCTAGCGCTCGTTCTGTAGGAGATCCAGGCAAAGTGCCAGAGCCAAAGAAGATGATAAGACCCACGGCAGCCTGTGTACATTGGATTGGTATACCAGCGCTTTGCCCGCTCTCACAGCTGCGTCTCTTGTCCTTACGACTGCGCGTCGCTCTCGTGCATCCACGCGAGCGAGAGCTGGCGAATGCGCTCAGACGTGCCTTCTGCGCGCTTGAGTTTCGCTTCAGTGGCTCGGAGCTAGCAGCATCGCGACGCAGGTTTGTGAGCAACTCGCTTGCCTTTGCAAGAGAGCGAGCACAAGAGAGCGCAAGAGCGAGAGCGCACCTTCTCGACCAGCTCTTCGTTCGATGCGAGGGCTGAGCGCAGTCGCTCCTCCAGGTTGATCACTACGCGCTCGGGGTACAGATGCGGCTGCGACGCTTGGCTCTTGGACTCGTCGTCTGGGAACATGCTGCTCATGAAGAGCCACGATCAGAGAGGTGTCAAGTGTGTTCTGCTCGTGGCACGATTGGCTCGTACACAAGCACACACAGACACACAAGAGCGACGAGGGGGCTGTGCTATCCGTATCTGTCCTCGTCGGCGATTCTAGGTCGACAAAGTCATCAGCAGATAGAGGCAGTTGCTGTGTGGAGGCGGACGATTGGCGTCCCTAGGAGCAGCGCAGCTCCTTGCCCATCAAAGGCAACGAGCGGCGCAGCGACCTCCAAGATGTTCACCACGCATATGCATCACACAGAAGCGCTTGTATGCACTTTCAGAGTCTCAGATATGCACCAATCGAGTCTCGTACCTATTTTTCTTCTGCGGTGAGTCGTCGGTCTCAGTGCGCTCACCGGAGAAGTGCCGGATCTCTTCGAGCGTGTCGTGGATGCTCGCGAGCTTGTTCTCGAGCAAGTTGGACGCTGCGAACTGGTACCGATTCGACTGCTGGATCGCCTCGAGGATCTGCGAAGCATCAGCAGGAGCAGGACCAAGAGCGTTAGGTCTTAGCCATCGCTAGGACCATCACCACTAGCAGCAGTAGACTCAGTCTCGAGACACTAGGACGCACTTCGTCTTTGAACTTTGGCGCAGTCTGCGCCTGGCGATAGACAAACAGCTCGGCGTCAGCAGCAACGAGCTGCTCGCGCACAACGAGCTTCTCGGCTTCGCTCACGTCGAGCTTCTTCTCGAGCACTGCGACCTTTTGATCGGCGGCGCGGAGCTGCTGCTCGAGCGTCTCGACTTGCGACGCAAACGCCACGCGCATGTCGTGGTCATGACGGCGCAGCGCTTGCTCCTGTGCGAGGATCGACAGGACTTTGCCGAGTCCCTAAGCACGTGAACAAGGAGAGCAAGAAAGCAAGTGTGGGCGTCGAACACTGCGGGTGGCACTGCCAGACAGACACATCACGAACCTCTTCAAGCCGCTCACTGTGCTGCAGCAGCTGGATGAACGCAGTGTGCGTCCCGACTTGCGACGCGGACGCGACAAAGTCGCTGCTGCTCAGTGACGCATCTTGCGACTCGCCCTGGCGCTTCCGTCGCTTCGACTCGCGCGTTTGCGAGCTCTGTGTGAGGCTCTGGCTGCGCGTGTCTGTCGTCGAGTCTGCGTACCGAGGACGTCAGTCAGAGAGCCACCAGTGCGAGCAACTCATAGCTGGGACTCCAACAAGACGAGAGCGAGCATACCCAACAGTGTCGAGAGACCAGCGAGCGTGGACTTGTGCTGCCGCTTGGACGACGATGATGATGCCTGTGTTGTCGCGGCGCCAGCAGACGCCACAGTACTCGTAGCTGTCACACCGGACGTCTGCGTCTGGTTCGTGATGTCAGTGAGGACTGACGGTGTATCGGCATTCCGAGACGGCGGCCGCGACTGCTGTGAGTACTGCGAGCACTGCGCTGGCGCAGACTGCGATCGTATCTTGTCGTCTCGGAACGGCAGCAGCGCAGTCGAGAGACCAGACGCTAGCGGACATCACACACACACGTGGGTATGAGCACGAGAGACAGACAAGCGCTAGGACACGAGCGAGGCAACACCCACAGTGGCTCGTACATGCAGCGACATGGTGCTCTGCAAGTCCTGCTGTTGCTGCGACTGATGGAGCTGGGACGCTGGGCGTGAGCACGTCGGATGGGATCGTGAGGAGCTGGAGGTCGTTGAGCCACTTGAGCGAGCCGCCGTAGCCGCCAAAGATCAAGATGCGCTCGCTCAGCGGCGCTTTCTTGCTCCGCGCGCGCGTCGAGAGGAGATCGTAATGCACGGCTGCGTGTGCTGTGCGTCCTAGTGGTGTTGCTGCGCTCACGAGCGAACTACTACTGGTACTAGCACTAGCGCTACTGCTGCTGTTCCTCGATGTCCGACCATTGCCACCTTTCCGAGCATTGCTGTCTGGACTGAGTTGTGTCCACGTCTCAGTCGTGATGTCAAAGAGCGAGAGGTCGTTCTGGCGACTCGAGTGCTCGCGACCGCCAAACATGATGAGGTGGTGCGGCGGGAGGTACGTGAGCGAGTGGTTCATGCGCGCCGTGGGCTTGTCGCCGGTCGCAGCGACTTTATCCCAGCGACTGAGCGCGACGTCGTAGACGTAGATGCCACCAAACTGCTGCCGCCCGTCGTAGCCGCCGTACATGAAGATCTTGTCGTGCGTCGCCGCCATGCCAGCGTACGACCGCGGCGCGGGGTAGCTCCCAGTTGACGGCGGCTCGTGCCACTCGTTCCGACGGACGTCAAAGTAGAAGATGTCGTTGAAGAACTCGGTCGTCGCCGCGTTCTTGCCGCCAAAGCAGAAGAGCTGGTCTCCAACGAGCTGTAGTCATAGTTACATGTGAGTATCAGCTTTGGTATCAGCTTTGATACCAATATTGGTACCAATACCAGCAGCACTGGACGCAAGAGCACGAGCGGATGGTGGCAAACGGACGTACCACACTGCTGTGCGCTTGACGCGGTCGCGGCTTCCAGCGACTCGTGAAGCGCTGCGGGACCCACTGTGCTTCGAGCATTGGCTGCCGCACGCGCACTTCTTCGATCCGGAACTCGTCGATCTCAAAGCGCTTCGCGTCGTCTTCAGCGGCGACGAGGATGTTCCCAAGCACGAGCACGCGCATGCCGCGCTGCGCTTCTTCATCGCGCGACGCTGGGATGTAGTGCATCGAGTGGTAGTCCCGACCGCCGCCGACGTACGGCAGTTCGTCGACTGGACCTGCGCGCGCAGCGTCGCTGTCGTCCGAGTCAAAGCTGCTCGGCAAGTGCTCTTCGGTTGCCGCTGACGTGTCGGCGCGAAAGCACGACGTGCCGTAGTGCGCTGGTGCGTACGTCACAACGAGCTGCTTCCACTGGAGCGAAAGGTCGGTTGCGTCGTCGTCGTGCTCGGTCGACGCATTGTGCTCGTCGTCGCACGAGCCAGTGGACGACTGTGAGAGCCCCGCGATCTCGCCGACTGCGCTCATTTCGAGCGAGATCTCGCTCCCACTCGACTCTTGCGTCGCGCCGAGCGCTGCGTACTGCGTCGGCTCGAGCACGTAGAAGTCGTTGTAGAAGATCTTGCCGTCCGAGCCGCCAAAGAGCAGCATGCTGCCACTCGGTCGCAGTAGTGTCATTGCATGGCCCGAGCGTGCTTCTGGCGCTGGCGACTGCGCTTGCTGCCGCGTCTGCTGCGAACTACTACTCGCTGCTGCTGCTGCGCGTGTCGTGACGCCCCGACTCGCTCCTGCATTGCCGTCGCCGAGGAGCTGTCGCCAGACGCCGGCACTACCGCTACCACCGCTTCGCCGCTGCGGCTGCTCCGCCATTTCGGCGACTTGCCGATTTTGAATGTTTGGAGTACAAAATAGATAGTCTTGACCATACTACATACTGAAACCAAGTCAAACAGAGCAGTCCAACATAACGTGACGACTGTCAATCGCGACCTTCCTTCCTTCCTCCTCCTTCTCGACGTCATGGATGAGTGGCGACGCCACACGAACAAACGCTCGAGTCGCATGCAAATACACTACTACTACTACGCACTTAGATCTCGAACCGGTCCGCCGATGCGAGCAAGTCGAGCGCCACGTCGCCGTTGTAAAAGTCCTGGACCGACACGACGCCAGCAGCAGGCGCCGGTGCACTTGCACTCGCATCCACACTGTTGTTGTTGCTGCTGCTGACTGGCTCTGGGAACGTAATGAACTCCTGCAAGAGCTCTTCGCTAATCTGCTGCGACGGCGTGCGGCCGCTCGACGTTGCGCCTTGAGTGTTGACACCGCTGAGCTGCTCCGTGAATGTCGGCGACTTGGTCAGGTCCACGACGGGCTGGAGCATCGTCTCGGCAATGAGCTGCGCGTTCTCAAAGCTGTCCATCGGAGTCATGTACTTGCGCTGGCTGCCACTTGCGTGGCTCTCTTGGTTCGAGTCATTCTGCTGCTGTGGATCCTCATCATCGCCGCCAAAGCCTTCAATGAGCGACATGCCGCTGAGCTGCCGGTTCAGGTCGTCGCCAAAGAACGGCACAGTCTCCTCTGTGAGCGACCGGAGACTCGCACTACGGACGCTACCGAGACTCATCATTGTCGTGAGCGTTCGGCGAGGCTTGGCATCACCACTACCACTCGCTGTCGCTGCAGTTGCTTCAATCGGCGCCCACGAGATGCTCGAGCCGCGCTGCAAGCTCCGCGACGATGAGCCACTGAGACTTGCGAGTCCTGGGTACGACTTGGCGACGTCTTCTGGGATGTCGGTGAGCGAGAGGAGGTTCCGGAAGCTCCCGTCGAGACGCAGCGAACCGCTCGACTGGCCGCGCAAGAACGCTTTGAAGATCACAATGTCCTCTGAGCTCATCTCTTCGTCCGAATCGTCGCCGCCGACGATCGGCTCTGGCAAAGTACCTGGGAGACTTGCGTCCACTGCCTTGGTACTGAACGCCACTGGCTCGACTGCCAAGTGTGCCTGCGTCTGCGTCTGCGACTGCGTCTGTGGGTCGTACAACACCTGCTGCGTCTGGTTGCTGCTGCTGCTCGTGCTCGACTCGGTCGAGCTCGGCGGCGTTGGCACCACTGTGGCGTTCAACGATGCCGAGGCGAGACCGTACGCAGTCGGTCCGGGGCTGAACGCGAGCTCTGGGTGGTCGATCTGGTCTGTTGGGAGCAAGCGCGGACGCCCGAGCTTCGTGTACGTGCGCTGGTTCGGGTTCAGCGTCTTCCAGCGGAGCTTCACCGAGTCTTCCGTGCGGCCCTAGCACAACAGAGCGACACGCGTCCATGAGGCAGTCAGTCTGCTGCTGTCAGGCCTCATACAGTCCTAGATACATGAGCTCGCAGTGCGTACTGGCAAGAGCTCCGCGATCTGCGTCCAGCGGTTCCCGAGCTTCTCGTACGCTTGCTGGATGATCACGTCTTCGGCCTCAGTGAACGGACTGCCAGCCACACAAGAGCCAACCAGCCAGACAGTGTAAGTCGACGACGTGCCATGCCCATTCGCTAGCCTCACAGGTCGCCGTACGCTTTGTTGATGTTCGGGTCGAGTCGGTTGCGCCATCGCTCGCGGCACTGCTTGGCACTGCGCACCGTCCGTCAGTCCATCAGTCCGTCCGTCCGTCAGTCACTCAGTCCATGAGCCAGTCAGTCAGTCGTCACACGCAATGGACGTACGTGCGGCCAGGGATCTGCGCCGCGACCTCGCGCCACGAGTCGTAGCCTTTGAGCATCGTCTCCATGAGCAAGTTGTCTTCGTCCACGGACCACGGACCCTTCACGAGCCCAGGCTTGAGCACTTTGTTCCAGCGCTGGAGGCACTGCGCGTTGTCACGACCAGGCACGCGCTCTGCGACTGCCTGCGCTCGAAAGCCCAGCGAGACGTCTGTCAGTCGATTGATACGTAGTCATACGAGCAACATGCGTGAGATGGACGTACCATCCAGTTGCGCTGGCCGAGCTCGCTCACTGCCTGGCGCAGTGCGTCGTCCTGCTCGGGCGTCCAGCGCTTGCTCGACGCGCCGCCCGATGTCGTGTTGTCTGCGCGCACGCGCTGCGCATCGCGCGGCTTTTCGTACGCAGGCACGCCATCCGTTGAGAAGCCGAGCTCGGTCTCGCGTCCGCGCTTGCTGCTGGTGCGTTCGTTCATTTGCAAACAGAGAGGCACTCAAGCATGAGCGCACTGTGTGTATGCTGATCACTCATTGCAAGCGATGAAGAGCGAGGGAGAGAGGGAGAGACGTACATGGTGCTGTCGACGACTGCGCGCAGGACGCCATGCGCACACATACACCCACATCATCATGACATTGCGATCGTCAGCCGTCGCTTGCATTCATCTCAGCAGCTACGCTCGCTCACACCCAGACGCACCCATACTGCTCGTTCGCTCGTGTCCTGTGTCCTGTGACTCGGGTGTGCGCTCGCAACTTCTCGTGCGCAAGACGAATGCGCGTCTGCCACGCTCGCTCACTCGCTCTCTCTCGCACACACACGCACGTGCACACCACTGCTCGCGACCGACCGACTCGTTCCACAGCAGCTGGATGGCGCACTCGTAGTAGTGACTCGCAGTAGTTTGACTGTCGTCCGACACCCACAACAAACATCGTTCCCCTTCCCTTCTTCTTCGACGCCAAAACCGCAGTTAGGTACGCAAAATCGCGACAAAGTGCGCAAAACTACAGTGATTGTTTTGGAAAAAAGCGCATAACTTCGGAAACATACGCGCCTAAAATTGTAATAACTAATAGACGTTTTTGACAGACACAGCAAGGCATAGTGAGTGCAAGTCACTGAACATTGGCTACAAAACGTCAAGGTGAGTTCTGGGTTAAAAAGGTGATTTTTCAACAATCCTAACACGAAATATCATCGAGTCGAACCGACTCGATCGGTACTATGATTGCACACAGTTACGTGGCAACATGGTCTTGCTCATGACGCCTCGGAGGCGCTCTGTGGTGTTCGGATGTTCTCATTCCGCTCGACGCTCGAGAACAAGGCGCTCGTGTCGCCAAAGCCAAAGACGACGGCAGCCAGTCAACGAACAGCAGCAGCATCAAGTGGTTGGACGCTGCAGCGACAGACTGGATGGAGTGCGAGCAGCCTGTGAGCAGCGAGCAGCGGCCCGGCGACTGCAAAGCGACGTGATGGACATGCTTCACCCACTAAGCGCGCCGCGCCGTATGTCGGAGCTTCCGTGCGTCCTGGCAGTCCAGTGCGGATGCGTAGTGGCGATCACAGTAGTAGCGCAGTGCCTGCTAGCTTGAACCGAAACGACGAGCGCTAGCTCCAAAGCATCTGCAAGTCGATGGTGTTTCAGTGCTGGCACTCAACAGCAGCAACTATCACGTGCGCGCAGCGGTGGCCACAGTGGCGCACGTCGTCGCCAATCATGACACCAAGAGTTGCAAGTTTGGCATGCACAAGTCGTACTCTGCATCAAGCGAGAACCCAACGCCGGCGCTACCCACACAGCTCGAAGCAGCGAAAGACCGCATCGTACACGTCCACGAACAGCTCGAAGACGACATCTTAAAGCTCAACGACATGGTCGCGAACGTCGCCGCGCTTGTGTAGACGAGCTGCAGCACAAACGCTAGTCCGGAGTCTCGTGCCGCAAGCAGCAGCTGACCGTCGAAGTGACCATTGTGCGCTCTTCACAATCGACCTCGCGATCTACGTCAAGCAGAACCGCTTCCTCCACTGGCTCGTCACGCACGCGAGCGACGTCGCGCGCGACAACTTGCTCGCGGTCGAGTGCAGTGGCGTGGTTCATGAACTTTGTTGCATACGACATCCACGAGCTCCGTGCGCTCGCAGCCGTGTTGCCGCCGCCAAACACGGTCTCGGGCGCTGGAACGTTTGACTCTGACATGGACGGCAGCAAAGCCGAATGACGTCTCCAGTTGATGGACCACGTCAACGCGCTCGTAAACAGCAGAGCGGCGAGAGCGTCGAAGCCGGGTGGGACCCAGCACGCCGTACGAGCTCCAGCGCAAGCGTCTCGGTCAGTTCGTGAGTCTCGACACTGAGAGTGGGTCGTTCTGGCGCATCAAGTCACTCCAGGACACTCGACTATCGTGCTCAAGCTCGTCCTACAAGCAAATTCTGCGGTGCGCGAACAACCACGCTGCTAGCTGCTAGTCACGGCACTGTGACTGGCGGACGGAGCGCTGCAAAAGCCACACTCGCTGCCACCGCGGCTGTCGAGATCAAGCGCTTTGCGTCGAGGCAGTGCAACGGGCACGAGTGACACTAGCAGTGCGACTGGCTGACTGAGGTCAAGCACAAAGCAATGCAGAGGCAATGCCATGGCGATATCATTCCAAGCTACGGACACGAACACAGTCTGTCGACTCGTGACTGCTACTGCTCTGGTTCACATGATATCGCAGACCTCGTCCTTCAAGCATTCGCAACTCTGTAAGCGAGCAGAGCACACGTGGTGGCAGAGTAACAGCAGACGACAACGCCCACGCTCACCTTGCGACGTCGATAGCAGCAGCTGCTCCACGGTTGTCAGTTGTGAGCTGAGACCCACACGTGGCGTTCAGTTCGACTCCGATCTGCAAGCCGAAAGACATTCGCCAATACGAGCGAGTCGAGTCGCCCCAGTGCGCTTGCGCCACCGCCATTTGCTGCGGCTGTCGACACGACACTGAGAAGTCCGAGTCGCTGGCGAATCACTCGTGTCGCTGGCGCTCGCTGGCGATCAAACGCCTTGATGTTGTTCACTGACGCGCCAACGGACCGGAGTCCAGACATACGCACGTCTTCGAGCACGTCGTTGCGCGCGAGCATCGTGGCGATCGCGTCCAGTTGGAAATCGTTGCCCGCCATGCTGCCCATGCCGCAAAGATGCAGCGTCTTCAAACTGCGTGCGCTCGGATGTGCATCGAGGTCTGAGAGAACGCTCAAGAGCGCTTGCATGTGGTTCCAGCACTGCGTGTGTCACCCAAGCGTCAGTGCCTCGAGCTTTGGCAGCTGGAGCAAGAACGACTGTGATCCCCGCCATCGACACTGCTCGACTGTGATGACTGCTTTGCAGCACCTCTCGATAGTGAGCCGCTTGAGCTTCGGACAGTGGCTGGCGATGGCGCCGAGCGTGTCGTACGGCGATGATTCATGCCGGAGCTACAGTGTCTCCAAGTTGCGGCCGATCACACTCAGGAACGGCGGCAGGGTCGCCTTGGCGTGCAGACCAGACTGATCAAAGCTCGTGAGTGGCGATGCGATCGGATGCTCAGGACTCCAGTCCGTCTGCTCAACGACGTCGTCGTTCGAGACCCAGCCAAAGCCGTACGCAGGCAGTAGCACGCACATCCGGTCGTCACCAGCTTGCCGTCCTGCGCACTCGAATGTCGCCTCGTTCTCGAGCGCTCGCAACACATGTACGTCGTGGCGAGGACTCTCGCGGATCGTCGCTTTGGGCTGCACGCGCACGCGCACGAGCCCTCGCGCCGAGCTTCGCTGCGCCGGTCTCACTTCTGAAGAACTGAGGTGAGGCGTCAGCGCTGCGAGCACAGAGGCGTCAATGAATCGCCTTGGGTCCTCGCTCGCGCTCCAGACACTGGCAGCAGCACTCGCA
>JAASFL010000259.1:0-25490 GCA_023333735.1 Globisporangium takayamanum
ACCTCGAGGTCGTCGGCGAGGGATCGCGCCTCCTTGTACAGCCATGCCAGGTGTGGCTTTTTTGGTGGCTTCCGCTGCCGAAGCTGCGAAATGATCATCGCGCTGTCGCCGACAACATGCAGTGGCGTTGCGTTGGAAATGACGTCCTCAGTTGTGTCTTTGGGTCCAAGCGCGAGCGTCAGCAAGATGTACGCGCACAGATAGACGCACTAGATCGCGCTGAACCTACGAGCCCAAGCAACTTGCTCGCGCGACGAGTGAAAGTTGCGCGGCTCTACCCAGCAGCATTCAGCACAAGCGACATCTACGGCCACGTACGTACTCTGACGATGATGATGATGACCACTCTGTTGCACGTCTTGTTGCTCACTACCGCGCACACAACAAGATGGCGGACCTAGCTGCTAACATCGCGATGAACTCCGGTACATCATCGCAGACAGCAGCTCCGAGCGGACGACCGATCTTTACCGAACTCGACGCACACCTGGACAACGATATGAGCCACTGGGTCGAGGCACCGGCCCCGACCGGTGGACTCGACACGTTCACCTCTTCAGCCCGATCGAAAGACCACGCGATCACTGCGCACCAACGCCAGCGACGAGTGCAAGCGCTGGGAGGCAGAATGCATGTATAAGTACATACCTGACCGACGAGCGAGGCAGCCCTCGCCCGGACGGATATTGTAGGTCGCTAAGCGTACCTTGATATACCTCACTTTCAAACCAAACAACTGAGGACGTCGATCGCACTCGACTTGCCGCTCATGGCGTTCCCAACGACGACGGTGACGACACCTCGACTCACGACAAGGTACAGCTCCATGAGCTTGCGCAGAATCGATTCGCTCGGAACGAGGTGCTTCGCAGTCATGCTCGCGACAAACAAGTCGCGGACTGCAGCGAGCTCAGTGCGCTTCTCGTCTTCGTCGCTGTCGTACCCGAGTGCAGACAGATCGAGCATTTGCCCGCTTGCTTCATCGCTCGTGAGTGGTCGAGGTGAGCTCGGAGCGCTCTCTGAGATGTCGACTGAGGCTCGACGATCACTGTCGGAGACGTCGACGCGCGTCACGAGCATCCCGAGCGGCGTGAAGTCGAGTACGTTTACGAGTGGCAGCACACTCCGAACGACTTTTGCAAACGCAATGCGTCGCGACGGCAGGATCCGCGACTGCAAGACGTCCCAGAGCGCTACGAGTACGCACTTCTCCTCTGGCTTCAAGCAGCTCGTGGCGCACTGCTGGGCAATGTGCCGCGCGACAGCAAACACAATGTGGATCGACGTCAGCGACGTGTCGGCGAACGGCTCGGCGTGGTTCTCTAGTATCAGGAACAGGTTCGTGAGCGTCTTGCTCAGGTCTTTCCAGTGCTTCATGCCGCACACGTGCAGCGCTGTCTCCCAGATCACGTCGAGCTCGGGGCGCACGCAGTTCACAGGCACAAACGCACTCGAGAGCTGGAGCAAGAGCTCTTGGTGCTCGGGTGCGGCGAACTCGAGGTGCGCAGCCATGACGACCGCGAACTTGGGGTTCGAGATGTCGATCATCTCGCCGTCGAGCGGGAACGCATCTTGGTGCGCGTGGACAGCGTCTTTCAGGTGACTCATCTCGTGCGCAAACGCTCGAATGAGGTTGCGCGACGCGTGGTAGCAAGCAGCGGTCTCGAGACCCGTGATGCACACCCAGCAGCCTCCGGACTGCAGCAAGCCGCGTGTCATGCGCAAGAACTGGTCGAACCCAACGATGACGCTGCAGCTGTAGTCCACACACTCGATGCCAGCAGTCGCAGCGAGCTCGCGTGCAAGTGTGCGTTTGCCAGCGCTCCGGCTGCTTGTGTGGAGTAGACAGCCAAACTCAAGTGACAAAGCTGTGCTCATAGCCAGCAGCACGCGATCGCACAGCGGCGTGAGCACTGGACACGCGTAGCCGCCGAGGTACGCAAAGCCGTACTCGTAGCTCTTCACTGCGTGGTGCACGACGCACTTGTTCTCGAACGGCTCGTAGTGGAACCGCGGTATCTTGAGCCACGCAAACGACTCGCTCGCAGCGTAGTTGTAGCGGTACAGCGAGCTGCTGCTCTCGTCGTGGTACTGTTGGTGATGAGAGTGCACAGACAACGCCGCGCCGTGCTGACTCGCGTCGGCGATCGAGTGGTCGTCAAACAGTTCGTGGATCCCACTCGACTTGTTGAGGAGCCACGTGAGCAGCGTTGCTGCAACTGCGCGGTCATGCGCACTGGCGTCGCGGCGCGTGATGAAGTCTGCGAGGTTGACTTTCTTCTTGTAGAACGCGACCCAGAAGCTCTTCCAGCTGGTGTCGCTGCGGTCGCAGTTGACGAGCGACGTCAGCTCGCTCGTGAGCAAGATGTTCATGCACAGCAGTAGCACTTGCATGGGGATGTGCTCCCAGAACCGACACGGCGATGTGCTCTCTTTCACTGCGCTGCGGTCAGATGCAGCAGTCAGCGGATCGCGCTGCGGCAGTGCGCTTCCGACACCTGGAGCTCGCTGAATCGAGTTCCGGCGCTTCTTCAAGTGCTGCTCCGAGTGCTTCACGAGTTCATCAAAGTTGCTCTCGAATGCGTCGACGAGCGCGCCGTTCATGGCAGAGGTCGTCGTGTCGCGCATTGTCTGCCACATGCGACTGAGCAAGTCTTTCATCCAGATCTCGAAGTTCGAGCTGATGTGCAGCGGCTTGATGTGCAGGACCTCTCCTGCTGTCACAGCACCGTTCACGCCGATGATCTGGTTCAGATTCCCAGCGCTTGGAGTCGCGAATGTGTGTGCTGCAGACATGTCAAAGAGCGCCATGGGTGGTCGCTCGGACACATTGTCGTCGCTCTCGTCCATCGACTCGGCAAGCGCAAACATCGAGCTCATTGCAGCAACCACCGAGCCATGGTGCGCGTCTGCCGGTGCGCTGATGCGCTGCACACCTTCTGTGCCAAGCGTCGAGATCTGTAGCGACTGGACACCTTGGTAGCACTTGGAGATTAGGTGCGAGAGCTTCGCTGGGTACCGCGCACTTGCAATGAGCTGGACCAAGTCGTCGTTCGAGAGGAAGTTGAGTCGTGGGAAGAACCGGCGCTTGTCGCTCAAGTACGACTGGAGCTGCCGCCAGAGCTTCTCGGACGTCGCTCGCGAGTTGTTAAGGAATGCGAGGCTGATGACTTCGCGCAAGCAGATCGTGAGCGACGACGCGCCGCGCGCTGCGTTCATCATCGCTTTCCACTTGCGGTCAAGTGACTGGAACTCGAATGCTGCGCTTGCAACGCTCTGCTGCACGTCAGGGAGACAGAACACGAGCGCGAGCTTGGTCCAGTCTAGCTGCGCTGCGATCCAGAGATCCAAGACTTCTTGGAAGCACGTGATCTCTTCGGCCCATGTCGTGAGACTCGCACTCAGTTGCGCAGACGTCGTGATCTGACCGAGCGCTTGGACCGTGAGCAGATCGTCTTCGAACGACCGAAGCAGTCGCGTCGCGACAGGGATGTCGATCTCGTAGTAGTCGCCTGTGCGCAGGAGCGGGAGCGTTGCGTGGAGCATCTGCCGCTTCATCTCATCGAGCTTGCGCTCAGTCACAGCGTCGTTCTGCGCATGTCGCGTGATCTCTCGGATCTGCGTCTCGAACACCCACAAGTTGCGACTGCGCAGGAACCCGAGCGTGACCGTCGCGCCGTCGGTCGCGACGACACCTGCGCTCGAGACAAAGTTCACTGCGTCCAAGAGAGTGAGGATCTGCTGCCAGTCGTGCGTTTTCACGTACGTGTGTGAGAACTCCGCGACGAGATCGAGCTGCTGCAAGTACGCGACGATCGACGCTCGCAGGTGTTCGACGAGCTTTGCAGCAAACATTGCGTCTTTGCGCTGCTGCAGCTCACGAATGCGCGGCAAGAACGCATGGAGCTTCTCTGCGTGGAGCGTCCAGCGCTGCTCGCTGAAGATGCCATGCTCCATCACGTTCACTGCTGCGCGCCACTGAACAGCAAAGCTCACGATCTGCTGCACCTCTTCCCACTTCTGCATCGTCTCGCTCAGCATCGGGATCTCAACGAGCTTGAGTCCGACCATGCGCTGGTACTCTTGGTAGAGCTTCATCGCGTCTTCGACCACGTGGAGCTCGCGGATGATGTCTTGGAACATCCCGACGTTCCGCTCGAGCTCGTCCTCCGTCGAGATGCTCGCAAACTCGTCGTACGTCCGAAGCAGGCGCTGGACACGCATCGCGTACTTCTGCAGCGCGCTGTTCACTTGCTGTGTGATCAGCGGCAGCATCTTCGCAGCAAACTTCGTGTGCGACTGCACGGTCGACGAGTACTTTGTGAACAGCGAGTGGAGCATGGTGTACTGCTGCGCGCACTCGGTCGCGAGCGCTGGGGCGTACCGCTTCAGCGTACGCATCGCTTCGTCGACATTCCGGATGTCCTGGTGCAGCTGCTTCTCGCTCTCTTTCAGCACCCGCACTTGCTTCATCTGCTCGTAGAAGAACTCAATGAGCTGCGGTCGGTCTTCGAACACGACTGTCGCGCGCTGCAAAGCGGCACTGCAGTCTGCCGCGCCAACAGTCGTGAGGTCACACAGTGTGCGATGTAGGAGCTCGCGCTCGTGGTTGATGAGGTCAAAGATCTCGGAGATCGATCGACGGCACTGGATCTCAAGGAAGCCGACGCGCCAGCTCGACTGGATCTTCTGGCACGCGTGCTGCGACCGATCGAGCAGGTTGAAGAGAGACGTGATGCTCTTGAGGTACCGCGTGAGTTCGTTACCAGAGATGCCAGTGATCTTGTCAAGGTTCACGATTGGCTGCGGCTGGTCGGACTCAGTCGAGAGTGCAGATGCACTTCCAGCAGTCAAGTGCTTGCGTCCTGGACTTGGTTCACGCTCACTCTGCCCGACATTCCGGATCGAGTGGACCGATGTGTGTGCGGCTTTGAGCGACTCGAACGCCACCATCTGTCGGCTCGCTTCGTCGAACCAGCGTGCGAGCTCGCTCAGCAGCTCACGCGCCGCAGTGTCGAAACGCACATCAGTGCGCAAGACGTCCTGGAGATCAAACTGTGACGATGGTGAGCGCGCTTCAAAGCATGTAGCGACGGCCGCGAGTGACCCAGTGCCGCGGTTCTTGCTCCACGTCATGGCGTTCTTCGTAAAGTGGAAGTTCGAGGCGAGGCGAATGAGACGCGCGGCGCCTTCGAGCAGCACTTGCTTCATTTCGCGGTGCGACAGCGAGAGACGAAGCGTGTCGCCGTAGATCGCCACGGACGCGCAGATCACGCCGCTGAAGTCCTCGGCGCCGAGATCGATCGCTGCGCGCCGGATGCAACCGACGATCATCAAGTACACGCTGCCAGTGAACATGTAGTCCATCATGCGGATGTACCGCTCGAGCAACGACATGTCGAGCGTCGCGGTCTCGCGTTGGCTATGCAGCGCTGCTTTGTGGCGTCGGAGCGACGCCATCGGTGTGGACTTCCACTTGGCATTCGAGATGTGGATCGATGTTGTTTCTGCCGCGTACAGCTCGTCGACGCTTGTCGACGGGTCGAGACTCGCTTGGACGGACGCGACCATCGCATCCATAACGCCCAGCAGCTCTTCTTTCGCGTCAATCAACCGCGTCTCGGTCGTTGCAAGTAGCTCCTTATGGTGCTCTTGCACAGCTGCTAGACCGACTGCTAATGTGCGCTTCGACGGCAAACTCAGCGCGCGAATGCCCTGGATCTTGCGCAGCGCTGCGTACGACTGCAACATTGGCTGGACGAACGTGCGGCGGCCGAGCGGCAGTGCCTGGCTGATGCGTTTGCGGAGATCGCGGTAGATGCGTCGACGCACCTCGAGCACCCACCATGCAAACATTTTGCGCACGAGGAACTTCTGAAAGAGCGGGATGCCGGCGAACAGGAGCGAGAACATCTTGCTCTCGAGGATCCACTGCGAGATCGGGATCGCTTCGCCGACAATGTCACTGTGACTACTGTTTGCGTGGTGCACAAGCGACGGCGCTGACATGATGTAGTAGTCGCCTGGCTCGGGCTTGAGCATCGAGTCGATGCGCTCGAGCGTGTATGGCATGTACCGGAGCGACGCTGCGTCGTGGTGCTTTGCAGCGCTCGGCAACGGCGACGCAAGATCTGAGAGTTTGAATGTCAACCGGCCGTTTGCATCGACGGATGTCTGTGCGCCAGTCGTGCTGGACTTGCGCTTGAAGTACAAGATGTCGTGCTTGTGTTTCTCGTGGAGGAAGAACAGGATCGCGTCTTCGACACTGTCGATCTGATGTGCGCTCTCGTCGCTTGCATTTGTGTTGCGAGCGTCTACTGTCGTGTATGCTCGAGTGGGTCCAACTGACAGTGGTGTGTTGCTTGCATCGCGTTGTCGAGTCGCTGCTTCGATGCGCTTGAGCGTCTGGAACTTCCGAACTAGGCGGTCGTAGATCTTTGGGTTCTTCTCTCGCAGCGCCTGCATGTGAGCGCTATGGACTCGATCAGAGTACAATAGCGAGATCGCTCGTCAGTCAAAGCAGACTGGACACTACCTCACTGCGACCGGATCGGTCTGGCAGAGTGGAGTCCTCTTCGTTGCAAACCTAGCTGCTACAAGCAGAACGCACCTGTTCGAAATCTGCTCGTGTGTCTGGTTGCTTCGTCCTGTCAACTTGGCAAGCTTGTGGGATCCACCTCCGCGTGGCGAGTCCTGCATTACTCGACTCTTGCACTTGCTCTCAGTGCGCGACGACGACAGCGGTGGCGGATGCGGCATCGCAGGCGGGAACGGCGCAACGCCACTGAAGATGCTCGGCGCTGCTACGAGCTTGCGGTGCGACAACGGTACGTGCACAGGCGGATGCCAGCTCTGGCGTATTGAGCGTGCCGTCTTTGCAGCTACAGCTACATCCGATGGAGACGCACTAGGATCCTTTGCAGGAGCTGCCACACCCGCTCCTGTGATGGCATCCTCTTTCTGGTTCGTGCTGAGCAGCGGAGGCGCCGAGTTCTGCACTGTGAACGACACGGCTGGCCGCTGCTGCAGCACCGTCAGCTCGTGTGGATCGATGTACCGTGGTGAGAGTGCAAACGCAACGTCGCCGTCTGTCTCACTCGCAGCAGCAGTACTTGTGTCACTTGCACTGGCGTCACCATCGCGGCGAGCCTGTGGTGGATGTGCTGAGGAGTCTGCTGCGACTTGTTTTCGCGCAAGACGCCGTGTCCGCGCTGCTGGTCCAACTGCGATCTCGAGACTCGCTGCATCTGCGCTCGCAGCTTCACGACTGCTGCTGCTCATGCTGTGAGTGCGAGCGAGCGATCACTCGCTGCGCATACGTATCGAATGACCAAGTGCGACCTTTCGCAAACAAACGAGCACTAAGTGTGTTTTCCTGCACCTGGCACATCAGTCCGAATGTCAAGCGCCTGGAGCGTGATGCAGGTTGTCAAAGCTGTCGACCATAGCCATTGACGCATCTACTGCGTTGAGCACTGCGCGTGCTGGATGACGGTCGATGCGGAAATGGTGATCAAGTGCAACCTCGGACGAGCAAGTTGAAGTGACATTCACTCTTTCTTGCTCGGAACGAGAAGCCGAGTGCGCAGCTACTGTCAGCTCTGGTGTTGCTGACCAACACATAGGTGGCGCTCTTGAGTACAATGGATTGGCAAAAGACAGGTGCATTGAGGGTTGATAAACACAAAGAACGAGCTACTCTACACTTGCATGGCTTGCTGGCTGAAGACAAGCGAGGACTCAGCGCGTCGCCTACGTCGTGAGCGAGAACTTGACGGTGCCGGCTTTGTCGACAAGTCCAAAGTACGGCTCGAACGCGCCGTCCGTGCGCTGGGGCTGGTCAAACATCTGAAAGTAGAAGCTGCGCGCGTCGTCGAGGTTCGTCACAGTCCACTTGGCGTAGCCGCTGTAGTACATCTGTGCACCAGCAAGCGTGCCGGTGTTGCCGTTCGATGTACCAGCAGTCGGTCAGCCCGTCTCCGAGAGTGCGAGCTTGCTGGCGAGTCCTGGGAACGCTGCCTCTGTCGTCGCGCCTTGCAGCTCGCGCCACTGGGCTTGAAGCAAGTCGATCGCGCTCTCTGCTGCAGTGTTCGGTGTGAACACCGGGTGGATGTTCACGCCAACGATGTCGCACGCTGCAAACAAGTCTTTGAGTCCCGAGACCGCGTTCATGCGCGTCGTGTCAAGCAGCTCCGTGTTGCGCTGCACAGTGCCGACCTCGACGTTCGCAGGCGCTGCGGCTTTGATCTTGTTGATGAACGCGACCATCTCAGCTGGTACAGCGTTTGCGTTTGCGAGGTTCTCATTGCCAACAAAGATGTGCAGCACGCGCGCGTTGTCGTGCTGGTACCTCGCCGCGACTGCGATCGCTGCGTCAATGTGGGTCTGCGACGCGCTCGCGTCCGCACTGGAGAACGGAATGCCGAGCGAGACGTCGAGACCTTGCTCGATCGCGAGCGTCCCGAGATCCGTGTTGCCAAACTTGGTGTAGAATGTGCGCACGCCTGTGAACGCGTTGTTGCGGATCGTTGCAAAGTCCTGCGAGATCGCTTCGACCGTCACGTCGGCGTTGTGCGCTGGGTCGTAGCACACTCCGCGCGCCGCGACGTGTGTGGCACCGAGTAGCACAGCAGCAGTAGCAGTGATCGCGAGCGCCGTGATTGCCTTCATGGAACTGGGGCTTGATCTGGTGGCTCGGTGGAAGGAGGCAAGCTGGAGAGTGAGCTCTTCGTGAGGAGAGTTTGTCGAGGCAGTCAACGTGCGTTCGACTCGAAGGAGCAGCACTCGCGCTGGACAGGAGCAGAGCGAGTGGCTCGTGTAGATCTCAGCAACTCAAGCACGTCACTGCGTGCAAATGGCAGTAGCATCCAGCCAGATCTTTGTGCATGATCGAGCACGAGCGCAGGTGGCGTGCGTCGTCGTCGTTCTGAGACGCAGAGGATTGCAAGTGCAGCCATCTGGTCCTTGAAACGACACTGTTTTTGCGTATGTTGTCAAGCAATTACAGTATTTTTGCGTATGTTTCCGCAACATTTGCGTACATTTTAGACCGAGCACAGCAATTTTGCGTACTTTGCGAGCAAAACACTGTGCTACTGTTTGATTAGCATGCGACGTGTGACAGAGCGAATGCGCCCGTAACGACAGTCATGGCGGATCGCAGTCGCACAGACATCGTGTCCGCTCAATGCGCTGACTCTCGTGCTGTCTCTCTTGCGTGAATGCAGAGGCACATGCGCGCATGCGTGGCATGGAAGCGCCACACACTCAAGCGCACACAAGCTGAAGTGACAACAAACAGGGCTCTCTGACCCAACGCAACGCCTTCTCTCTCACTCTCTCTATGCATTATCAATACTCGTGCAGCGACACAACGCTGTTGCTGCTGCGACTGCAACGTCCGATCACATCTCGTCATCTTCAAGCAGCATGTTCGGCACCGCGTGCGTGATTGGGTAGCTCCGCGCGCAGTTGTTGCACACGAGCTCGCCTTCGACAATGTTCGTCTGTTGATCATCATGGTTGTGATATCGTCACATCCACAAGCCAGACACACACAGAGTTAGCGAGTGCCAAAGCGATCAATCACAACCACAAAGCAGTTCACAGACGTACGTCAAAGATCACTTGGTGAATGAGCTTGAGCAGCTCGTCCTCGTTCGTGAGGTCGTCTGGAATCTGCTCTGGAAGGATCGGCACGTCTGGGTGGTTCAGCTGATTGCATTCGTGTGTACAGACAGTCATGTCCAGATGCACAGCGTCAGTCTGTGTGCCAGTCTGAGGGTTCGCGATGTGCGTACGATTCCACACTCAGCGCGATAAAAGAAACCAAGCTGCACCTCTCGTGTTGTCTCGCACAGCGCGCCGTAGTCGATCGACTTCATGATGTGCAGCATGAACTTCTTGCTAAAGACCGTCTTGGCCACCACGACGCCGTCCATCTCGGGCACAATCTGTAGGCAGTACACGCGTTTGCACTCAGTCCAGATTGCTCATTGACACGTTGCGCAGCAGCACGGCTTGCACTCCAAAGAGAACACGTAGCCCAAGTACGTACGCGAAGTGGGAAGTTGAGCGGCCGC
Source organism: Globisporangium takayamanum (assembly GCA_023333735.1). Lineage (NCBI taxonomy): Eukaryota > Oomycota > Peronosporomycetes > Pythiales > Pythiaceae > Globisporangium > Globisporangium takayamanum. Next base: position 10,083 of record JAASFL010000259.1, read on the forward strand.
AGACCAGCTTCGCGACCAGCAGTGTCTTGGCACGCCTGTGAGCATTGGCATTGGTGTGGTTGTTAGAACGAGGCTTGCACGACACACAAGTGTGGGCATGCAATCAAGTGGAATAGTGTGATGCACACGCACCTTGACGTTGCAGATGAGCATGTTGTGCGTGAGCAGTCTCATGGTCGCGGATGTAGCGCAGTGGTCGTGTGTGTGCGTCTGCTTCAGAGCGTGGCTTCTCGGTCTGTTGGTGTGCAAGTCGCAGCGGTATTGGTGTCTCCGTTAAAGTGCGATTCACAAAACATGCATGTGATTCGCAGAAATCTCGAATAAATACTCTATTTCAGCCAATCGTACGCCGTTGTGAGAATGATTGGCGGCTGGAACCAGCGCGGCTTTTGGCGACTCGCACTTGCCATCGCTTTGCCTCGGACGCTCGCTCGCTCGATTGACTCGATCGATCGATTGACAGACGTCTCTGCGCACGCGCTCGCTCGCTTCCTCTACACACACAGCAGTAGCAGCAGTTCGTTAGCCAACAGCAGCAGCAGTCGCCATGGTGAAGAAGAAGTACCAGTCGAAGCGCTTGTCGCTGCACAAGAAGTACAAGATCGCGCGCAAGGTGCGCGAGCACAAGCGCACGGAGCGCAAGAAGGAGCGTCTCAATGGCGGCAAGAAGAAGAAGGACCCGGGCATTCCAAACAACTGGCCGTTCAAGGAGGAGCTCCTGCAGCAGGTTGAGCAGGCGCGTCTCGCAGAGCTCGAGTCGCAGCGCCAGGCGCGCGAGCAAGCAAAGGAAGACAAGAAAGAGCGCAAGCGCCTCGCTGCACTTGCGCGCAAGGCGGCTGTGCCAGCGCTCACGCCGCTCTCGGTCGAGATGCAGGCGAAGAAGGACCTGAAGGAGAGCGTGCAGAACGCAGACTTTGTGTTCGTCGTGCTCGATGCGCGCGACCCGCAAGGCTCGCGCTCGCTCTCGCTCGAGGACGGACTCATTGGCAAAGGCAACAAGAAGGTCGTGCTCGTGCTCAACAAGATCGACCTCATTGCGCCGGACACGGCAGAGAAGGTACGTCGCTGTGCTGTGCTGTGTGGATGTGTGTAGCTCTGCTATAGCAGCTGCAGCTGTGGTAGTGCGCTGTGTAGGACGCTCGCATGACTGACGCCTTCTCGCTTGCTTGCTATTGACTCAATGCAGTGGGTGAACTACCTCCGCCGCTTCCACCCGACGATCCCAGTGCGTGCGCTGAACAAGTCGGTCGTGGACGTGAAGAAGAAAACGCGCGCAGCGAAGGGCCAGCAAGCGCTGTACGACCGCACGCAGGCGCTGCAAGACATGCGCGACAACGGCAGTGTCGAGACGCTCCGACTGTTCCTCGACGAGCTCTCGCGCCAGGCAGACAAACCTGTAAGTGTCGCAGTCGTCGGGTACCCGAACGTTGGCAAGAGCACGTTGATCAACTCGCTCAAGAAGCGTCCCATTGCGCTCGTGTCGGTGAACGCTGCGTCGACGAAGCGCGCACAGGAGGTGCAGTACAACGACAAGGTCACGCTCGTGGACTGCCCAGCGCTCGACCCGGAGTACAGCGAAGAGTCGGCGTCGATCCTGCGTCACGGCATTGCCGGTGTGTTCACTGAAGACCCAGTGCCAGCCGTGAAGGCGCTGATCGAGCGCAGCGAAGCCGTGAACCTCATGCAGAACCTCCAGATCCCAGTGTTCCGGAACCACGAAGAGTTCATTGCGCGTCTCGCAGTCAAGCGCAACATCCTGCGCAAGGGCGGGGACCCGGACATCCTTGCGACGGCCCGCATGTTCCTCACGAGCCTCGGGAACGGTAGCATTGCTGCGTCGTGCTTGCCGCCAGCCAAGTCCAAGTCGCGCTTCGACATGCCCGAGTGGTACCAGCAGCTCAACCTTGCGAAGGTATGTCATGCTTATTGTATTGTATTGTGTTTGCGAGTGCACATTGTATTGACAGCATTATTGTATTGTCTAGCTTGCCGAGCTCGAGACGATGCTGTACACGTCGAACCCGAAGGAGGCCAAGCGCGCGCTCGTGTTCAAGGCGTCAGCGGTGACGCACGCAGCGGGCGACACGACCGAGTACGACCTCGTGCTCGGTCAGCTCCCAGAGAACGACGGTCTCACGTCGGAAGACGACGACGATGACGACGAAGAGATGGTCGATGGCGAAGAAGAGGAAGAGGACATCGACGTCAACGACGACGAGGACGACGACGATGAGTAGCATAGATGTCGTCCAGCCTTGTAATAAACATCTTTGTATGCACACCTTCACTCATGGCGTCATCCATCAGTATCTTGATGTGCAAACCGCTGATCGTCGAGGCATTCGCGGCAGTCTCCATTCTGCCACCAAGTCCACGCACAAGCATGCAGCAGCAGAGCAGTGCTGGAGAAGCGAGCTACGCGATCTCACTTGTGAGCATCCATCAAGCAGCGCAGCGCCTCGAACGCGACGCGCACCGTACGCCTGTGCTCACGTGCGAGACGCTCGATGCGCTCGCGAGCGATGCGAGTGCGTCGCCCAGCAAGCAGCAGCCTCGCGTGCGTCTGTTCTTCAAGGTGCGTCCAATGGCTCATACTCTCTCACACATACACGCGCTTTGTGACGGCACTGACGCTGCCGTCCACTGACTCACAGTGCGAGAACCTCCAGAAGATCGGTGCGTTCAAATACCGCGGTGCGCTGAACGCCGTCAAGAAGTACCAGGAGCACCACGCAGACGAGCGCGACATGATCTTCGTGGCGCACTCGGGCGGCAACCACGCGCAGGTTTGCTCGCAGGCTTCTGCGTCGTAGTGTCTCTGTCAACTGTCATGTCGCTCACGAGCGTGCGTTGGTCTATCTGCACTAGGCGGTGGCACTTGCAGCCAAGAACAGCGGCGCAAAGGCTGTGATTGCGATGGTACGCAGCGAGCTCTGGCGCACGGTTGCTGCTCTCCATCACGCTCACATGCTCTCTCTCTGTCGATCGCCATTGACTGTAGCCAAAGACAGCGCCAAGTGTCAAGATCAACGCTGTGCGCGGCTACGGCGCGGAGGTCATTCTCACGAACCCGACGAACGAAGCGCGTGAAGCAGCAGTGCAGCAGTACATGCAGAAGCACGGCGGCTACTTCATCCATCCAGCGAACGACCCAGAGGTCATGAGCGGACAGGGCACTGCGGTCATCGAGCTGCTTGAGCAAGTAAACCAAGAGCATGGCGTTACGCTCGATGCAGTTGTGCTTCCAGTTGGCGGCGGTGGCCTCTGCGCTGGCGGCGCATTGGCAGCCAAGGTACGTTGCACTACTTCAGTGCTCTAAGTGCATGGACTGCTGGTGGTGTAGCGCAAGCTGACTGTTACTGCTGATGGATGCACGGATCCAGTCGCTCTCGCCACGCACCAAGGTCTTTGGCGCCGAGCCAGTCGGTGCAGCTGACGCGCACTTGTCGCTCCAGCGAGGCGAGCGCTCGCGCCACGACGCCCCACCGCGATCGATCGCTGATGGACTGCAGACAACGATCGGTACGCTCTCCTTGCTCTACTGTGTGCTACATGAAGTGTGTCCTGTGAGGCGTTGGCTATCGCTCATGCTCTCATATGTGTGCTGTATTAGGCGACTTGACGTGGCCAGTGATCCGCGACTTTGTCGACGCAGTCGCGCTCGTGACTGAAGACGAGATCGTTTCGACCATGAAGCTCATGTGGGAGCGCATGAAGCTGGTGCGTCTTGCGTTCACTGTGAGCGTGTCTTTGCTCTGCGGATACTACAGCAGCAATAGCAGCACACTGACGTACTCGAACGCTTGTGGGTACACGCGTGAGACTAGGTCGTTGAGCCGAGTAGCGCAGTCGCACTGGCTGCTGTGCTCTCACCGTCGTTCCGGACCGAGTGTTTGCCACAGAGCGAAGACGACGACGTCGTGAACATCGGTATTGTCATCACAGGCGGGAATGTCGACCTCGACCGACTCCCATGGCTGAGTCCGTAGGCGCCGTAGCGTGTGTGCGAGCAAGTGTGGAGCTGCTCGAGCAAGCAAGGTGTCGCGCGGAGCGAGACACTGAGAATAGCAAATATGTGCGTTATAGCCGCAAACGTTTCCATTAAATGGCAGAAATAGCCGTACGACCGAATGGTTTCGATTGTTTCCCAGCAGACAACAGACAACACGACTGAGGTGTCATGATGCCCGTCGCTCCGACTGCGTGAGTGTGCTCGCTACTGCGTTCATCGACGTCTTCATGCGTGCGCTACATGTGCAGCGACTACTTGACCGCTTACTCCGATACGCAATCCGTGCTTGTGTGCGCTGCTGCAGTTCTCAAGGTATCACGCCACCGCTCTCGCTCGCAGGACCGACTGACGACGACCGGCAGCTCAATGACGCGCTCCTCAAGACGCTCCGGTGCGATTCGCTCGTCCTGTACAATGTTAGCGCATAGAGCGCTGTCATAAATCTACAGTGTGTAGCTGTGCTGATGCCCACGTGCTACCGTTGCTGCTGGTTCTGTTGTGATCTCAGCGCTGCTAAGTTGTACGAGTCAGTCGACGAGATCGCGCAGCGTGAGCTCGTGCTCAAGAAAGTGAAAGCAGTGCTCGATGAGTACTCGCTGCACGAAGGCCTGGCGTTCATGAGCGAAGCCGAAGCGTCGAGCAAGCAGCTCCAGCTCCGGACATTTGGGTCCTACCGCCTCGGTGTCCACAGCCCTGAAGCTGACATTGACACGTACGTTCGTGGTCGAGGACATGAGCTACTGCTTCTGCTGCTGCTTGACTGTCATCCATACTAACAGAACGCGCGCCATCCACATACAGTCTATGCGTTGCGCCAAAGCACTGCGGGCGCCAGAGCTTCTTCCAGAAAGTGCCGATTCTGCTCGAAGCCACCGCATGTGTGACAGAGCTCCACGTCATCAGCGATGCGTACGTCGCTCTATGAGTCTCTCTCACTATTGCGTGCGCTAAACTCGACTCACAGCTCTGCGCTCTCACTAGCTACGTCCCAGTGCTCAAGATGAAAGTCGACGGCATCGCAGTCGACCTGCTCTTCGTGTCACTGAGCGTCGAGTCCGTGCCGTCGACGCTCGATGTCCTCGATGACGAGCTCCTCCATGGCTTGGACGAGCCATCGGTGCGCAGTCTCAATGGCGTGCGCGTGACCGAGCGCATCCTGCAGCTCGTGCCAAACGTCTCGCACTTTCGCACAGCGCTCATTGCGATCAAGCACTGGGCACGCGTACGTCTTTGACTGCGTATGTTGTGAACCCACTGGCCATGATCGGTCTCAACTGAGTGATGGTCTCTCTTCGTATGTGAGCAGCTCCGTGGGATCTACTCGAACGTCCTCGGCTTCCTCGGCGGCGTGAACTGGGCGATCCTCGTCGCGCGCATCTGCCAGCTCTACCCAAACGCACTGCCCGCGACGCTCCTTCTCAAGTTCTTTCGCGTCTACCACCTCTGGGCGTGGCCCAACCCGATCCTACTTGATGCGATCGCGAGCCACGCAAGCCTTGGGTTCCCGGTGATGCCTCGTTCCGAGCACTGCTGCTCCTCGAGCGCTGTACTAGGCACGCTAGGACTCATGCCAGTGCCCTCTATGTCTCTCTCTCCCTCCCTGGACCGTAGATCTGGAACCCAAAGGTGAACCACCGCGACCGACTGCACGTGATGCCGATCATCACGCCCGCGTACCCGGCGTTCAACTCGTCGTACAACGTCATGGCGTCGACGCTGCGGATCATCAAAGCCGAGTTTGGCAAAGCCGTGTCGCGGACACTGCAGATCGAGACCAAGGTGCGACGGAGTGGCACTCGCGATCTGTTTGAGTGGCGACTGACGTCTCACGCGCGTGTGTCATAGCGAGCGTCGTGGTCGCATCTGTTTGCTGCGCCGCTGTTCTTTGACAGGTTCGCTTCGTCGCTCACCTGTCCATCCTGCTGATCACTCTGGGACTTCGTAGATGTGTGGCTATCGTCGTCCAGAGACTGCTGCGAGCGCTGACGCTAGCAGTCGCTCTGCTCTGTTGTGGCTAACACTGTCGAGCACACTGTGTTTTACCATCACTCTGTACGTCTATGCTGCTGCGTGGGATGGCTCCAGGTGGCGCCACTTCCTGCGCATCCAAGTCACAGCCGACACTGCGGACGACTTTGGCCGTTGGCTCGGCTGGGTCGAGTCGCGTCTGCGCCACTTCTTCCTGCGGTGCGTCCCATAGTCTCTCAGTGTCTCGCTCGCGTACAGGAGCAAGCGTTGATCGCTCGAGTGTCCTACTTGGACGACCCTGTCTCTCTTTCTCAATGTATGTGGCCACAGGCTCGAAGCCATGCCGGAGCTCCGGATCTACCCGTTCGCGCGCTTCTTCGACCTCAAGGCGCGCGAGACTGAGATGGAGTCTGCAACTGAGACGCACACGTCGTGGCTCTTTGTCGCGCTGAGCTTCCACATCCCAAAGCAGGCGGCGCTCGAGGCGTCAGGTGGGAAGCCCCATCGTCACAATGTGGATCTGACGCACGTGATCCAGGAGTTTGCGTTCGTTGTGGATCAGTGGGAGCAGCGCCACGGCGGCATGGACCTCCAGGTCGACCACCTCCGGCGCGACCAAGTGCCTGCGTGGGTCGTCGAGTCGACTGATGGTCGAGACGCCAGTGTCCAGCAGTCTGAGCCAACGACGCACAAGCGCCGTAGTAGTGGACCAGACGACCCCAAGTGCTTCTCGGACGACGAGACGCCACACGCTCAGCAGCACACGACAGCAGCAGCAGCAGCTACGAAGAAGAGCAAGCGCAGCGGTGCGACGGAGAGCGAGAGGTAAGTGCAGAGGCGTCCTAGGTATGTACATGGCGAGAGCGAGAGAGCGAGACACACACAGCACGCGAGTGTCCTAGGCAATGAAGTGGAACTGGGACTGTTGGTGCTGCTTGAGAGCAGTGCGTGGCTACATAGTACGCACCACTCTCGAGCAGCACACAGCCAAGTCCAGTTAGCCAGTCACAGAGACAGAGAGGCGCAGTGTAATAGAGGTCTTCATTGGTTCAGTGGGTCTTCTTGCCCAGTGCCACTGAGACCGGCGAGTGACAAGCAGCATTCCCAAGTGAGCACTACGCGCGCTACTGGTTCGTGAACTCGGCCTTCCGCTTCTGCACGAACGCGGCCATGCCCTCCTTCTGGTCCTTGGTCGCGAACGAGCTCCAGAACAGACGGCTCTCGTACTTGACGCCCTCAGCGAGCGTCTGCTCGTACGACGCGTTCACGGCCTCCTTTGCCATCTTCACGACCGGCTGCGAGAACGACGCGATCTTGCCCGCAGTCTTGAGCGCTTCGTCAAGGAGCTTGTCGGCCGGAACGACGCGCGCAACGAGACCGTCGCGCTCGGCCTGGTGCGCGTCGATCATGTTGCCCGTGAGGATCATCTCCATCGCCTTCGACTTGCCGATCGCGCGAATGAGGCGCTGCGTGCCGCCACAGCCTGGGATCGTCCCGAGCGTGATCTCTGGCTGCCCGAACTTCGCCTTGTCGCCTGCGATGATCATATCGCAGAGCATCGCGAGCTCGCAGCCACCGCCAAGCGCGTAACCGTTCACAGCAGCAATGACCTAGCATCATGTTGTGAGTGTTGGTCCATGTGTTGCTGTCTATAAATAGACACATGACACGCATGATGACGTACTGGCTTGGAGATCTTCGTGATGTCGCCCCAGTTCGCAAACATGTTGGACTTGTACGCGTCCACGAACTCCTTCTCGGCCATCTCCTTGATGTCCGCGCCAGCAGCGAACGCCTTCTCGCTGCCCGTCACAATGATCGCACCGATGTTCTCGTCGGCGTCAAACGCCTGCGCCGCGCCATTGAGCTCCTCAATGAGTGGGCTGCAGAGCGCGTTCAGTGCCTGCAAGTGTCGTCACGCACGCGTGTGTGCGATGGATCCAGTGAGTCAGTGAGTGTAGCTATGAACAGAAGTGCAGACGGATGGCAAGCGAACGCACCTTGGGGCGGTTAAGCGTGATGATCGCGACTTTGCCGCGCACTTCGGTCAAGATGTTCTCGTACTCGGCTGCATGGCGCGCGACATGGTGCAATCGGTAGTGAGCGAGAGAGCGCTCATTGCGCACAATTCACCGAGCAACTGATGGACAACGCACCCTTGGCGGCGAAGCTGCGCGCGAGCGGCGCGCGGGTCTTGATCGCAGCAGAGCGGAGCGCAAACATGGTGATAGCGAGCGAAGAGATTGCGGGCGGGCGGATCGCAAAGTGAGCGCTTCCTTCCGCTTGCGTCCGCAAGTCGAGATGCTTGCGTGCATGACCACCTCACTTCCAAACCGCAAGTTGGATTGTTGGCACGTGGGGCACGTGACCTGCGTTCTTGCAGTTAGCACTGCTTTTTGACCTGCGCATTTCGATTATGTACTGTTTTTGCCTGTTTGTTTCGATTAAAGACGGACTAAATTTGGATAAGTACTCTGACGGTTGAAGTTTGCAGATTCGAGTGTCTATTGTGTGCAATACACAAATCATTTGTGGCGCACACAACCATTGTGTGGTCACACGAACAACAAAAGCACCAGACAAATGGAAGGCATGGTATGCGAGTGTCACTTGTTCGCGCGCTTAAAGTGAAGCTCAGCCAGCGCTCACGATGTTGGTCATCGCGCGCTGGAAGGAATCGAGCACGCCTCCTTGCATGACGAGGACATTCTCGAAATTGGCGGTCGATGCTGCTTTTGTCCAAAGCTGCCAGTGAGTAGAGTGGTGCGATCAACGATGCAGAGCTTCTGATGCATCACGTTCTCAGGAAGCATGTACACCTTCACATCACTGCACTCTCGAGCCAAGCAACCAATCTGACAGCCGTCCGTCTTGCCCAATAGAGCACGCGAGTGAGGCCGTTCGAACAGGGGAAGAAGAGGACTTCAAGCACGAGCGTCATGAACACAACTTGCTTGCGCACTGCGTCGGCTGCGGTCGCCGCTTGCTGAAGCGAGCCAAGCAGGCGCTCGTTTTCTCTTTGTTGATGGTGCGGGGGATGGCGCGCTGATCGGCATTCAGCAAGGCACCGACTTTCGGGATATCCCAGCCCTTGCCCAGCACTAGCACAATGGCGCAGTGCTTGTACTGAAGGGACATGAGGTTGTAGGCTCTCGTGGTCTTGGTCGGCGTGTCGTTGCTGTCTGCGCCTGCTACGCGCTTGCCTTTGGCCATGTTCTCGCTCATGTTTGTGCTCGCTCGCTCGCTTGTCAATGAGCGGCAGACGTTCGCCGCTTTTGGACCTCAAGCGGACGGATCAGTCATGCCGAAAGTCCAAACTTTCTCACTGCATTCTCAACTTCAATACAATGTTTAAGTTGAACGCGCGAAACACGCCTCGACAAATCGGCTTCGTTTGGGACCTCTGGCAGCCAGATCGATTAATCGACGCCGATTTTTGAGGGATGTTTCTCGCACAACATACATAATCCTTGGTGAACGAGGGAAACGCGTGAGAAAAGTTCGGCTCACAGAACAACAAAAGCACCAGACATCAACAACAACGACCTCGGTGGCAATGGCTGCACCGCTAAAGCGCGTGTGGTCTGCGCGCGAGCCGGAGCGCCACTTTGAACCGCTCGGTGCGTGTCGCGACGTCGAGGAGTTCGAGAAGCTCAATCGCATCGGCGAAGGCACCTATGGCACTGTCTACCGCGCGCGCGACCGCCGCTCGGACCGCATCGTCGCGCTCAAGCGCGTCATTCTGCACAACGAAGCGAGCGAAGGGGTCCGTATGCGCGCATGCGTCGTGTGCTCGCAGTCGGTTGTGTACGTGTGTATGCGCTGACAATGTGTGGCTATTGACAGTTCCCAATCACTGCATTGCGCGAGATCAAGCTCCTGAAGCGTCTGCGCCACCCAAACTGCGTGCAGCTCCTTGACGTCGCAGTCGGTCGAAAGCGCTCGAGGTGCGTGTCTCCTCCTGCATAGCACAACAGCTGCGACTGTTTACAAACCTGTCTAACTGACTTCTTGTCTGTATGGCGGATGGTGCGCTGCCTGCAGCGTGTTTCTCGTGTTTGAGTACTGCGAACACGACTTGTCGTTGCTGCTGCGGCACCAGACCGCTCGCAATCCATTCAAAGAGTCTGAAGTACGTCCTAGGACGTCCTAGCGCTCTTCCTCTCTATGGACGCTTGATCCGCTCACACGTACGCTATGTAAAACGCCCGTTAGGCCAAGCGCATCATGCTCTCGGTGCTCCATGCGCTCGCGTACTTGCACGAGCAGCACCTGCTCCATCGCGACATCAAGCTCTCGAACATCCTCTACGACCGCTACGGCACAGTCAAGCTCGCAGACTTTGGCTTGGCACGCGAGCGCAGTCGCCTCGTCGACAACAACAACGACGATGATGAGACTAGAGCAGCAGCGAGTGAGACGCTCACACCAAAAGTCGTGACGCTCTGGTACCGCGCGCCAGAGATCCTCTTGGGCTGCGACGCGTACACATCGGCAGTCGACCTCTGGGCCTGTGGCTGCATCTTTGGCGAGCTGCTGCTCCAGGAGCCGCTCATGGCTGGGAAGACTGAGATTGATCAGCTCACCAAGATCTTTCAGGTCGAGAGACAGCGAGTGTTGGTCTGAAGCTGCTTGGCGTGAGCTGACTGTAGGACTATGTGGTATATGAGCAGCTCCTAGGACGTCCAACCGACCAGATCTGGCCAGGCATGTCAGCGCTTCCTCACGCAGACACGCTGCTCCACGCCGACACGGCGCGCTATAGCTACAACAACATCCGGCGACTCCTTCCGGACCTCTCGACCAAGGTCCGAGTGCTTGGTATTGAGACTGAGAGGACTGACTGTCAGACGAACTGACTAGGACACTCGTGTGATGGACGTAGGGCATTGATTTGCTCAACCGCTTGCTCACGTACGACCCGGCAGTTCGGATCTCGGTGCGTGCGTCTGGAGCGAGTGTCTGCCTTTCGTCCTCTCATAGTGTGTGTGAGAGAGAAGAGCGACTCACAAGAGACTGGCGATCTGCGTGTGGCAGGCGCGTGACGCGATTGCGCATCCGTACTTTCGCGAGAAGCCGTTGCCGCAAGAGGCGTCGATGATGCCGACGTTCCCGTCGCTCCATCCAGACATGAACGACCGAGGACGCGCCGCTGCAGCAGGAGCAGCAGCAGGAACGTCTCAGACAATGCAGCAGCGCTTTGGCAACGCATTCAGTTCCAACAGCAGCTCAGCAGTAGCAGCTAGTGCCGTCGCATCAGCGCTCAAGAAGCGACGCGTGTGACCTGAGACGCATGCGTTTGCAGTCAAATCTATTCCGAATGACCTTCATTCCGTGTCCACACACGTCTATCACACTACGCTTCAAGCAGCTCTTCGTACTCTTCACGGAGCGTCAGAGCTTCTTGGAGCATTGCGTCGACGTCCGAGACAGAGAACGTCGAGTGACGGTCACTCGCTGCACGCGTCGCACAGATGCACTTGGTCTTCACGCGGCGGCACTTGCGGCACGTCGACTCGCTCGATGCGTCTGCTGCTGTCGCAAGCGCTGCGCTCGTACTGATCTCTTCGAGCGGCTGCGTGTCTGTGTCGACGACCACGTCGTCGTCCTGTCGACGGTCGTAGAACAGCACGAGGAGCTGCGCGAGCTCACTTGGCTCGAGCTTTGTGAATGCAGCGACGTGACTATTACCACACAATCACAGATCACATTAGCCCATCACTCACGGTCCAAGCATCCTAGATACAAGAGAGAATGCGTGACGTACTCGAGCGCGCCGCTTGTGACGTCACTTGGACGTTTGCCATGCGCTACGAGCAGCAGCACAGTTGCAATGCACGTCCACTACCAAAAAGCAACATATTGACCATCACTCTCAGTCCAACTTCTGTCCAATGGCTCAGACACAACAGCGTATGGACGTACCTGGTGCGCATTGCGAGCGTCGATCGCATCTCTCAGCGCGAACGTACTGCTCACAGCTGCGATCTTCTGCGTCACGTAGCGATCAGCCGCCAGGTGCACGCGCTGCGCTGCCTGTGGGATCGGCCGCGTGAGCATGAGCGTGAACGCATTGCGGCGCTCGGTCATGCGGTACCGCAGTGCGCGCGCTTCGGCATCTTCTGCACTTGCGTCTGTCTTCACTGGAGCTGGCACGGGCTCGCCTGCGACGACCATGTGCGTCTCGTGCGTGATCCAGGACGCAAGGAGGCGCCAGAGATTACTGAAAAGCGAGAGCTCGTCGAGCGTCACGACCTCGTCGTCGTCACAGTCCGAAAGCGCAAAGCTCGCTGACGACGCATCGGACGCAGCGTCGCTCACGTCGCTCTCGTCACTGTCGCTCACAACGAGGTCGTCGTCGTCGTCCTCATCCGCACCGTCCTTAGTCCCAGTACCTTTGGGCTTCTGCTGCTGCTGCTGGAGCAACGTCTCGACCTTCTTTGCGAGCTTCTGCTTGTGCGCTGGGAAGACAAAGCCCTCGATGAGCACTGCGTGCGCTGCGTCTGGGAACTGCGCGTCCGGCGCCGCTGGTGAGGTGTTCTCTTTCAGTTCGAGGCTCGTAGGTCCACTAGTGGCTTTCGGACGCACTGGCGTCGCGGAGCGCTCGACAATCCCGAGATCCGCAGTCTTGGCCCAGACTGTCTTGGCACGTGGCGCTTGTGCCTGCGAGCGCTGCGGCTGCGACTGTGACTGTGCGTCGTCAAAGTCAAATGGGTTTGGACTCTCGGTACCAAAGATGTCACGGAGTGACGGCACGAGCTGCGGCGGCTTCGCCACGAGCGTCGCGAGGAACACGCGCGCTTTCTAGTGGCAGTGTCAGGCAGGCGTGGAAGGTGTGAGCGAGAGGCTACTGGACAATACAGTGAGTGTAGGTGCGTGGTACCTGGAGACAGTGCTGGGAGCAGAACTTGTTCTCGTACTGCGCGTCGTAGATCTCTTTGCGCGCGAGCGAGATGCGGAACTTGCCGGCCTTGCTGCGTCGTCGGCGTGTGCACAGGATACAAGCAACGCCAGCAGCAATAGCAGCAATAGCAACAGCACATGAGTGTGAGCTACTGTGCTGTATCGTAGACTGAGCGCTGCTACTATTTGTGAGATGTGGACGTACCCAGAGAGCGTGTTGCCGCATGCTGGGAACGCACAGAGCGACTGCACCGCGCGCTCTTCAAAGACAGTGTCCATGTGGCGCCGCTGCAGGATCTGCGCGCACAGGTCGAGGTACCGCACTGGGATGCGCGGGTAGATGAGCGACGACATGAGCACGAACGTCTCGCGGACGTTCGAGCCAGTTGCAGTGCCATCTGCAGACGACGCTGTCGAGCTCTTCTTCACGCTCTTGCTGCTCATGCTCATGTTGGTCAAATGATCAAGCTGAGTGGCGATTGCGAGATGTGGTCGTATAGATATTGCGTGCCATTAGTGTATACGAAATATTTATACGTCCTATACAAGCTTCTGTGAAGGTCTTGGCATGCTTCGAGCTACGACTCCACTCCAGTGCGCTCGCTCTGACTGCACGTGCACGTGCGAGCACAACATCTCTATCGAGTGCCTGAAAGCTGCAATCGACGATTTGATGGTGCTTCTGTGGTGCTGAGCACTGTGGTCGCAAATCCCAAGTTGCCACGAGTGCCTTACTCTGTCAAAGCCCTAGCGTCGCGATCGTGGCGATATGCTTTCTCAAGTGCTGGGTCGTAAGACGCCGCTCGAGTCGTGTGATACAAGTAGAGCTTACTCTGAACGAAACTAGACGACAGCAATCAGCGACTGCAAGCGCGTTGACTCTCAAGGCGCTGTCGCACCATCCGTTCAGCTCGTTGCGCTGCTGATCCTGGCGTAGTCGCGAGTGCTTCGAGCGGACCTGATCTGTCATTTCACACAGCATACTCGCTCTCGAGGTTGTCCAAATGCGTACGCTGTTGTTCTTCGACGTCAACATGTCCATTGAGCCGATTACTCGATGACGTGGATAGCCAGCGAAGCGATCTCTCTCTACTGCAGGTCGTACGTGCACCTGAAGGCAGACTGATGCCTCTTTGACTCCCAGCACTTCCAGACACAGCGTCTAGGCGACTGCAGCTTAGTGACGCCAGAGCAATGGCGCTCCGAACTCTCTGCACGACACAGCGACTCGAGTTGCTTCCGATCGCAATGCCAAACGAATGTCGAAGACGGATCCATCGCGCACCACTCGCGGCGCTAGCATGCTGTGTCCTGGTCGAGAGAGAGGTACAAGCCAAGCTCGGAGGCACTTGCGAATCTACCGCGTTCTGCTCCGACCCTCCAGTCTCCAGCCCTTCACACTCTCCAGCAATGAAGCCGTTCGCCGCACTCGTCGCGCTCACTGCCACCACCACCGCATTCACCTCGGTCGCTGCTGTCGAGAACTGCACGACCACGAACGTGCGTGGCTTCCTTCTCGATACGAACGCGAAAGCGTGTGCGCTTGAGACGAAGATCGACTGGAAGCCCTTCCGTGTGTACAACGAGACTGAGATCGCTGCGTACTGCGCGACATCGACGTGCTTGACATTCCTCGCAACGCTTCCGCCGCTCAACCCAACCGAGTGCCTCATTCCAGGCGGAGCATTCCCACGACTCTACGCAGACTTGCTCGACAAGGTTGCAGCGTGTCCTGCTACAGCTGCACCAACGCCAGCCACGGCTGCTCCGACTGCTGCGCCGACACCAGTTCCGACTGGGATTGTTCCAACGTCCACACCGACCACGACTCCACCGACTGTCGTACCAACAAGCGCACCAACGACTGCAGCAACGACGACTCCAACGACAGCTCCGACGGCAGCTCCAACGACAGTCCCAACGATCGCGCCAACGACGACTCCAACGACCGCACCAACGAATGCGCCGACCAAGACCCCGGAGCCGACAGTCTCAGTGAAGCCGTCGTGCTAGATCGACTACCGTGAGCTGCGTCTCGAGGTCGCACGATGCTCCGACGCACCAGCGTCTGTGCGTCAACATGCCAACAAGGCAGATTACTCGACGTCGCTGGCAAGAGAGAGCTCTGACGTTCGGAGGCTTCCACCACGAGATTGCACAGCGAGGGCTGCTCGACCTCGAGGTCGTTCGAGTTGTGCAGAAACATGACAGAAATCAGGACGTAAATCACTTGGGTCCGTGTTATCCAAAACAAGAATCACACTGTTTACTTGAGCAACGTATTTTTATTAAACATTTTACTAGTTGTGATTTTCACACCATTTGGAAATCAGCAGTACCAGTTCTGAAAGGGTCCTAGATACCCGATGCAACACTCGCTCGCTCAGTAGCAGGAGAACAGCGAACCTGCACTTTGACGGCGGCGCACGAGGCAACCCGGGTCCAGGCGGTAGTGGATGGGTGCTCGCGATTCAGCCACGCGGAGTCGAGACCTGGGAGTTGCTGGTGTGTGGCTACAAGTACCA
>JAASFL010000260.1:0-25277 GCA_023333735.1 Globisporangium takayamanum
GATACTGCGGGTGATGTTCCAAGCCAGGAGGACGCCGTCGCTGTGTCGTTGCCATGTGCGTGTGAGCGGGAGGTCGAGGCCAAAGAGTGCTTGAGTCCATGATGGCCGAGAAGTGAGGACAGTGCGCCATTGACGGAGGACGAGGTTCCAGAGCGCTGAGCTGTACTTGCAGTCCCAGAAGAGGTGCTTGTATGTCTCGATGTCAGGGCAGCCGTGAGTGCAGTATCGTAAAGTCAAGTCGTCATGGTGTCGCCAGAAGAAGTAGTGTGTTGGGTGCTTATCTGTCTATCTATCTGTCAGAGCTACCGAGTCGAATGCGCAGTGCGACGCTCCTGCTATCAGCTTCGTGTGTCTCTGTGACTTCAGCCAGCTCGAGCTGCAGACACTCGCGCACGCGCTCGAGCACCAGCGCTGCAGAGCACCTCCCGCCAGTCTCGAGTCTATCAGACACGAGGTGCTGCAGCTCGGCCGATCTGAACGTCGCCGTCGCGCTGACGAATGTGCTCGGCGACCACGCCAAGCAGACGGCTTCGCACTCGTCTACTACGAGCGATGCGGTAGTCGGCTGTGTGGCACCATGTGGCGTCGCACGCAGCAGGATGCACACAGCAAAGTACTGCGCTCGTCCAGTGCTGACAGCTATGCCGCTCCATCTCGCAAGCTCTGTGCTAGAGCTTGTAGCGCCTGAGGCAGCGGCCAACAACGATGTGGCGCTGGCTTCAGCGTCGAGTCTTGCGCGCGTCTCACGAGCGCTCTGCGCATCAGACAAACGACACGTGGAGCTCTGCATCTGTTGGCAACGCGTCAACGTCTGCGTGCGGCGAAGGCGCGAGCAACTCGAGCCGTACGAACGAGCAGATGTGCGTCATGAGCACGAGTCGTGGGATCGATGGCGATGTGAGTGTGCTCATAGTGAGGCTGTGCGCATCGTCATCATCGAGTCCGAGTGCGAAGCTCAAGACGTCTCGTTGTACGACAGTCTCGCAGACGTGGCTAGTACGTGGCACGTAGCACCGGACTGTGAGCGAGCAGTCTTCGAGTAGGTAGAGCGAGACGAGGACCTGGTCGTGTCCGACTGTGCGCGTGGTCTTGAACAGCAGCATGTGATGCGTCTGTGCTGGCTCCACTTTGTCGGACCGACGCTGCTGGAGCGTAGTAGTGGTGCTGCTGCTACTCGGTATGACCTTGGACGGCGCGTAGTACTCAGTGAGGAACAGTCGGTCACTCGTCACGCCATCGTGACGCGCTTCAATGCCAACGTGGCCGATGAGAAGCGTCGCGAGCTCCAGTGCGCGGCGCTTGCTCTCTTCTTCCTCACCGTCGTGCTCGCCACTTCGACTGCTCAATGCCAGCGCTGTTGTATCGAGGAGATCGAGGTGATCACCAACGACGTGGAGCAGCTCTGAGCCATACACGACGAGCGACAGCCGTGCACTCGTGTCGTGGACGTACGCGTCGATGCGGAAGACTGTGTCCACTGTATCACGATAGCTCGCGCTGTCATTACTGCGTCGCTGCGTTGCGCCGACGTCGTAGACAGTCAGGATGACACGACTAAAGTCTCGGACGACGCGCGTCTTGGTCAGGACCTTGAGTCCTCGCTCCGGTGCGCGGTCGATCAACTTGGTCGCGTTCGTTGCGAGGTCTTGCGTGAAGCTCTGGTTGATCGGTGTCGCCTTCTGCTTGGCAAACAGCCGATCGCGTTGGAACGTGACGCTCATGCGGAGCGGCGCATCGCCTTGTCCGACTGTATTGGCTGCCGCGATGAGCGGTGGCGCTTGACCGCGGAACGACTGGCTGTGCACGACCTTGTGTACTGGCAAGAGCGTCACTTCCGTTCGTCGCTCGACAATGTATTGCACGAGGTCGTGGGCTGCACTGGCGCAGATCAAAGCGGCGTGGTCTGGTCCAACGACCTTACGAAGTTCGTGGCGACCAGTGACAACGACCGCTGCGCTTGAGCTCGAGTGCGGATCGTAGAACCGGAACGTCAGAACGAATGAGTCGTGCTGCTCGATGCGGTCGACTGGGACCTGCGGCACGAGCGTGTCGAGGACAACGGCTTTCATGAACACCTGCACGAGCACGAGGACGCCATTCGTGCGGTAGCTCCCCTTGTGCACGAGCTCTTCGGCGTTGTACGTGTAGCAACGCTTGACCGGGGGCTTTGCGTCTTCGTTGCCAGTGTTCGGTTCGCTCGAGTCCAGCAGCTGGACGCAAGACGAGAGTAGTGGAACAGCGTCTTGGAGACTACTGCGCGCTGTGAACGGCGACCGCTTGATCCGAGACAGCGACCGCGGTGCCGGTGGTTTTGTCTTCGCTTTGCCAGTGACGCGAGTTGACACGTGCGCTTCGACTGCACCAGATGGGAGCAGCGCAACAACGCGACCGTCTTTGCGAGCCCGTGTGCTAGTATCCAGAGCTACTCCATGCTCGCGACTGGTAGCAACACTGGTGTCCCAGACAAAGCACTTGACAATCTCACGGCTCATGCGCTTGCGCTCGACCATCGACGACGCTGTAGTCCAGGGCCCGCTAGCAAAGTACGACTCGACTTCGCTGTCATCGAGCGTCAAGGTCTGCTCGTCGCAGCTGTCAGGCAAGCAGATGCGGTACTGCAGATGACCAGCTTGTTGCTGCAGTCGCGACAGACTTGATCGCTCGCTATCGCTAGCGACGGCTACTACTGGCTCAAGACGCTCGACTTGGATGTACGTCCGCACAACGTCGCGTGCGTGGACAGTCTGGTGCGGGTTCGTTGCGACTGGGATGCTCCATGGGAAGCGCGCCAAGACGCGCCTCGGTGCGTCGCACACTGTCGCGTCGGTCTCCGCGTCAACGCAGAAGCGAAAGTGCTTCATCATGAGCGCCAGTGCATTGCGGGTTGCGTGCTTGGACGTCACGACAAAGTCCTCGCAGTCGTGATGTGTGAGCTCCAGTGTGTGGCGCTCGCACGTCTGCGGCGCGTAGAACTCGATGCGGTACGCGTGCGTCGTGTGGCTCTCGTATACGCTGCAGAGCCACAGCGTTGCGAGCCAGCGACTCCGCACAGCTTTGCGCACGAGCAAGCGACCAGGTGCAGTCTCACGCGTGCGAATGCACAGCTTCATCGCCACTGTGCGGTCTAGGAGCGGATCGCCATTCTGAGCCACGCGTGGCGTTGGCTGCTGTTGCGACTGTCGAGTAGACCCTGGACGTTTGAGACGATGACTGAGGCTCGTACAAGGACAACGCCAGGTCTTCTCGCGCGTCGTGAGACTCTGCGCCATTCGGAAGAGGTGCAAGCGATCGAGCACGAGCGCTGGGATCGCAGCAGGCTCGATGAACCACGCGCGCGCTTGCGCTGCGCTCATGCGCTCGAGGATGCGCTCGAGGCCAAAGACTGCGCGCAAGTCCTTGCCGAGTGACGCGTTGTGGACAAACGCGTCGACTTGGACGCGACCGCGCGAGAGCTCAGAGATCGTGAGCGTCGTGAGGTAGCCACTGAGGTTCAGTGTACGGCGGTAGAGCCGAATCGCACGCGGTCGCACGACGAGCTGCTTGTCGAGGACACAAGAGGACGACTGCGTCTCCGTGGCTGTGATTCTGGCTGCCGCAGCGACGCGGGCGAGCGCCGGCAGTTTACGGAGACTGCCGCTGCTGCTGCTGCTCTTGCTCGCCTGCAACAGACAGAGCTGGACGAGACGGTCGTACATCTCGGCGCGTGTCGTCGGCGGACGCTTGACGTCGCCGCGCTCGATCGAGTTTGGCGCTAGGAGCGTATCGACGTCCGCCTCGGCGATCGTCGTGTGCCAGCGCCAGCTACTCGCTGGGTCGTACACAGAGAAGTAGATCCGGAGACAGTCGTGCGAGACGGTGACGATGCATCGCCGGCCATCGAGGACGTGGCTCGCGCGGTACACTTGGACGTCTGCGAGCACTGCGTCTAGGAGCTTGCGCACGCACGCAGCTTCACCGGCGTCTTGGCTCGCAGCGACCGCGTTGTCACCGACTGCGCTTGCGTCGTAGAACGTGACGACGCTGTTGAAGAGACCGCGGATCGGCGTTGTGCGGGTGATCGCCGGTGCAAGTCCTTCGCAGTCGGCGATCACGTGCGCACAGTGCACGATTGCTTCGACCCAGGACGCGAGTGCAAAGAGCAGCTCGCTTGGAGGTCCAAGCGCGTGCGCTTGCTTGCGCGATGGCCAGTCAGCGTGGCGGAGGTACCGGTCGAGCGCTGCGAGGTTCTCGCGCGCAACACTGTCGGGCTTGATGTCTCGGAGCTTGGCGCAGAAGAACGTGGCGTTTGCGAGCAGCCGCTTGCCGAAGCGCCAGCTCACGTAGCTCGTGCTCGCCTTTGGACCGTCGTAGCGCTTTGTCGGCGTCAAGAGGATGATCACAGCTTCAACGACGACGACGAACGCGATTGCTGGGCTCTCGACTGCGCTGATCGCCGTCATCTGCGCGGCGACGTGCGGCTGTGCGAGCACAAACAGGTGCTCTGCTGCGCGCTCAAACGCACGCTTGAGTGGTGCGTCTGCCATCAGCCGATCAGAGCTAGGACTAGTGCTTACGAGCTCAAGCAATGCGTCACAGTCGCGAATGTCGACTGCCATCGTCGGTACTGCAGCGCGGTTCTTGAGTGAGCCTTGGACGAGGATGCATAACGGCGACGGCTCGATCGCGGCTTTGAGCGCCGAGAACGCGTGGAGGAACTGTCGCTGCGGTGCGTCGGTCAGCCCAACGTCCGTCTCGAGGATGATGTTGTAGCCAACACGCACCGCGCTGCGGATGTCGGCAATACTGAGTCCCTCCCAGTCCATGCGCCGTGTGCGCTTCGTCCACAGCGTCTCGCGCAGCGTAGTGTACGACGACGACGGAGCGATCGCATGCGTACTTTGCTGCTGCTGCTGCTGTGCCTCGCATCTTGGCGCTGCAGCGACGCGGTTCATGACGACAAAGAGTCCTGGCAGAGCCGCGACGAGGCGCTCGACGATCGCAGCCTTGGATGCCAGCGGCACGTCGTGCGCAATGACAAGGAGCACAGGACGCGGACGGTGGTGTGGGAAGTCAGCGACTTGGACAAGCGCTGCAGGCACAAAGCGCCGAGCGACGTCGTCTTCACTCGCAGCAGTCTCGTTCGCTTCGATCTCGTCCTGGAGCCGCTCGCGCTTGCTCAATGCACTCGCGACGCGGAATGGACCGTCAAAGCCCAAGTTGTACGCGGACAACACAGTCTGAAGGCGCGTGACGACCGCGAACGACGTGACCCAGCGGAAGATCGCAGTCGCCGCGCGCGCGCCGCGCTCCAGTGTCGCGAACGTCGCGTCCTGGAACGCTTCATCTGCTAGGTGCGCGTCCAAGAGCGCGTTGCCAAGTGGAGATGACCGCAAGTACCGCCCTTCAGCAGCGCTCGCGAGCATCTTCACACAGCGCACGAGGCGCACAGAGCACCGGAGGTAGCTCGCAGCTTCGCGCCACCGTACATTCGTGACGTCGACGTCCGAGTCCGAGTCGCTCGTAAAGAGCATGAGCATGCGCACGAGCCCAAGCACGAGCGGTGTGAGCGGCTTTGGCGCTGGCTCGACTGGTGCGACAGCGACCATCGCAGCGCACGCGTCCGCGAGCTCTTTGAGGTCCGAGACGCAGAGACTCGCGTCCGCCGCCGCCGAGACGATCGCTGAGCGTGCGCAATGCAGGTGGCGAACTTTGGTCATGCGCACGCGGCCAAAGTGTCCGCGCACGACCTTCTGCAGTGCCAAAGTGCTCTCTAGCATACGCACACGGTGCCGATGTGCGCGTACAAGACGCCGTGCGAGCATCCCACGTGCGACGCGCTGGAGCACGATCGACGCTGCGTTGTGCCAGTAGAGCTTCGCGGCGCGGCGGCGCACGGGGAAGCCGCGCACAGCCGCTTGGATGTACTTGCTCGAGACGTAGTACTCGATCTTGAGGTTCGCGAACAACGCGCGTGTGATCACCCCTCGCGCGAGCTCCTGGATCAGCATCGCGCACATGTGATGCACGATCGGCGCAACGAGTGCTCGTGTATGTGCGACGTCGTCTTGGTTCGACAGAGTCGCGAGCACGCGGTCGTGCTGTTCAGGGCTCGCCATTGCCGCGGCAGTTGCCTGTGCTGCTGCTCGATCAGTGTCGATGAGCTCGCGATGTTCATCAGCTCGGCTCCTGCTCGTTTCAATCACAGCCGCTCGTTGTGAGGAAGAGAAGGCGTCAGAGCAGAGGAACAGTGAGCAGCTACCACGTAGAAGAGCACACTGAAGATGGAGGCGATGAGCAGACGCACCGCGGCTTCGACTGCGTCCTTCTGCTTCTCTTTGAACACGTGGATGATCTCGGCTTTCCTGTGGATGTTCGCCGTCTTGAGTGCGTACACGCTCGCTTTCTCCTGTAGCTCTCGCCGCAGTCGCGCGATCTCCTGTCGCGCCGTTGTGCAGAACGTCCGGAGCTCGTCGCCGTAGAACTGCACGCCACCGAGGCTCTCAAAATACGCTACGTCCATCTCTTTCCGCTCGGTCTCTTCGCGCAGCGCGTCAGTGAGGATGCCGAACCGCGCATTCGCTTGCCGCTCAAGCTCGAGCGCTTCTTCGAGCTGTGCGCCACGCGAGCGCTTGCGCGGACCTGGGAGCACGGGCTTGCGCACTAGGATGACGAAGAAGCATACGAGCAAGCACACAGCAGTGAGTGAGCAGTTGTGGTCGTTACTCAACACTGTCGAGCAGCCACTCGACAATGTTCAGCACTGTCAGTGACGTACTTGGCTTTGAGATCGGACCGAGCATCGCTGCGCGCTTTTTCGCCTGGAGCTTGCCAGCGAGCGTCGCCGACTGCGCACGCAACTCGACGTGGTTTGGGTCGTCTTCGTGTCGCTCCTCACGCTCTCGCGTCACGTCGCCTGCGCTCTGCGGACTTGTGTGTGGCAGCACGGAAGCGTACGCGTCGCCAGAGAGTGCGACCATGTTGATGCGTCGGCGCGCTTCGTCCTCGGGCACGATGCGTCCTTGTGCATCGCGCGTGAAGCGACCACAGCGCGCCTCTTCTTGCAAGATCACAGTCTCTGCGCCGCGTATCCTCGACATGTCGAGCTCGCCAATCTGCGACGGCATGACGAGCGACGCAGTCGCAGCACGGGTCTTCGGTCGTGCTGCTTTGTCGCTTGACGGCGTCATAGCACTGCGGTCGCCACTGCCATTCATCCAGCTACTACTGCTGCGTCCGTTGAGCGGCAAGAGCTCTTCGTCGTTCACGATGCGCGTCTCGTACGGATTCTTTGCGCGCTTGCGCTCCGCGAGCGCTGCGGCATGCGCTACCGCTTTGCTTGGCGACACTGGGCGGTCTGAGCCATCAAGTGTCACGTCAAGCCGCCGCTTCCCACCGACTTCGATGAACCGACCCGACTCGTGCGGTCCTGTTGCCTGCGCACTAACACCAGGGGTTCGGCTGCCACTACGGCTGTTGCTGCTACCAGTCGAGCCAAGACGCGCTTGGCAGTCGAGGTTCAGTGGCAAGATGAACGGATTGCGCTCGAGCGTAAAGCCGAGCCACTGGACGAGTCCTGTGTGCTTCTGGAGAAAGTCGACGTCGGACGGGAGCTTCAGGAGGTAGTTCACGTTGTTCCACGTGTACGAATCGTGCGTGCGCTTTGTCTTCAATCGCCACACGCCAATGGCTTCGACGGCTTCGAGTGTTGCGATACGGAGCAAGTCGAGGAGATCGACAGTCTCGCCGAGGTGAGCGCCACTGATCCGTCCACTCGCACTCGCGTGGGCGAGGCGCTGGAGATATCCTTCGCGCACGAGGATGGCTTTGAGGGCCTCGAGCTCCTGTGAGCGCATACACGGACACGAGGAGCAGTCGTTGTATGAAGCCGCGCTCAGGGCTCGTCACTTTGGCTGTAGATGATGAGAGATCGCTCAATAGACTGCACGGCTCGCGTACCTCACCCGAGTCGAGTGGCTGCGGCGCATGCGAGTATGTGACAGACGACATCTTTGGCAGCGCTACGCTCTGTCACATGGCAGACTCGACAGGAGACCGTCAGCGCACTCGGTCCACTCAGCACGCGAGCTCATAGAGTTAACTAGAGTACCTGCTTGATCGTCTTCGAGGCGCTGTCCTTCTTTGGCGACCACCGCTTTGGAAGGAGCAGGAATTCGGAGGACGCGTCCCCAAGCGCTCGGCTTCTGCGAAAGAGCCAAGGACGTCAGCAGAGAGCAAGTGCGTGCGCTGTCGAGACCTCACAGTAGCGTACGTTGCTGGCACTGTACCGTTTAGGTTTGGTGCCATTTGCTCCAGTGGCGATCGTTGCGCTTGTTGTCCCAGCCGCAATGCGCTTGGGCGACTCGGACGCTGCTGCTTTCATGACGGCGTCTCTGCACGCTGCCAGCACACTCACGTGCGCACACTCGACTCACAGAACTCGTGCGTCAGCAGCAGCGGCGCATGTCGCTCGCGATCGAGTACGTCAGTGCTCCAAGCGCGCGCGACTCGTCTCGCCGCCTCTACCTCGACCGGTGATATTCACAGCGCGTCGCTTCAGCCACGACCTCTCCACGAGCAGCAGATGCACCTCAAGTCTGCTACAAGATGATGGAGATCACTTGAGTGGGATTGGCAAAGTTGCTTGCGGATACTAGTGGCTCTCGCATCAAGAACAGATGCTGGCTACTACCTCATCCATTCTCTATCAATTGCCGCAGTCGTGATCGCTCAACTCGGCCACTTGGTCGTCGCTTAGTGGCAATGGCATCTGCTTGGCAGCTTCAAGCGTCTGAGCAACTGCGGGGTCGTCGTTGAGCCACAGAGACACTGGGTCATCGATGCTGTCGATTGTGTGGTGACCGAGCGTAGCTGCAGAGTCGTCATCGTCTGGTTCAGGAGCTTCAAAGACGTCGCACTCCAAGTACCCGAACGACTCGAATCGGTCCGACTCAGTATCGCCGTCATCATTACGAGCAACGGCGTCAGACGATGATGGCGCAGTGTCTGAGAAGCTGCTGTCGTTTCGAGCAGCGCGAGCGCACACTGGCGACTCGAGCAGCGGTACTGGCGAGTACGAGAGGTCGAGGATCAGAACAGGCGAGCTCTCGTCGCCAACGCCGTCCTCTAAGCTCAGATCTTGAGCTTCAGGACTCGCGAGGTCTGTCAGCTCGATCTCGATCTCGATCTCGCGTACGTCGAGCTCTTCCGTCTCGTTCGCAACTGATTCTTCCGAAGGACTCGTCAGTGATTCGTCTGGCAACACGACGTCACTGGGTTCACAGTCGTGCTCCTTCGTGCTGTGGACGCCGATGCCGCTCTCAGAGCCTCCGTTGTCATGCGCATCGGCAGTCGCAAGAGAACTTGAAGGGGTCGATCGGACTTCAGGAGCAGCGACGTCGTCGTCACAGAGCTCTGAAGTCTCTGAATGTGTCTCAAGGATCTCTGGATCAGCATCTGTGCTTTGCGATCGGTCATCACTGAGCCCAAGTGCTTCGCCAGATCGATCGCTTGCCTCCTGACGAGCGTCTGCTGCCGCTTGAGAAGGCACTTGGTGCGCTGGATCTGTCGGGCAAGACCGCCGAAGCTCATGCTGAGCAGCATGTTTGTCGCTATCACCAACGCCGAGTTGTGATGGCTGGACTGTCAACGAATGTGAAGGGGCTGCTGCACTCGACAGCGCCGCGAGGGCTCCGAGTCGAACACTGTCGAGACTGATCGGCTCAAGCGCCACGCCTGCGATCAGAAACTGCTTCTCCGACTCGTGACCGCTCGCTTTCCCGTCTTTCAGTCCGTCTGTCATCTTTGCAACGACGCTCTTCACGGCCGGTTCGCTCTGTCCACGCACGAGCTCTGGGACGCTTGCGAGCGTCGACGCGTCGGCAGAACCGCGTCGCGTGCGACTCGCGCTCTCGCGCATCCCGAGCGCAAGCACTTCGACTTTTGCCATGCACTTGCCCACGTAGAACTCGATCGCTTGGCAAATCGCCGCAGCGTCGCTCGACTGCAAGAGGGACTCGTGGACGAGCGTACTTGCTCCTGCTGCAGACGTGCTTGGTACTCTCGTGCCTGCGCTCTGGCAGCTCAAGAGACAGCACGTCTCGCCGTGCTGCGTCACGACCGACCACTTGAGGATCTCAGTGAAGTACCAGCTGTAGATCTCGACTTCGCCGTCGTGCCCCGCGCATATGCACACGCCGTAGGACGAGATCTCGAGCATCGTCGCTTCGTGGCGCGTGAACTGGAATTGCGCCGCCTGTGCGGTCGTCATCATCTTGACTGGGAACTCGAGGCGCTTGTCTGGCGCCAGTGACGCGTGCTTCTCGACCGCGTCCGCGAGGACCTTGAGCCAGCTCTCGTACTCTTCCGGCTCGGTCGCTGCGAACGTCCACGTGCGGTAGATCGTGACAATGTCGAACGCGAGTGCAGTGGTCATCGCTGCGGGCGCCGTGGACGCCACGGCAGTCGACTCGGGCCGAATGCAGATCACGCTGCTCAGATCAATCACACGCCGCTCCTTCGGCGTCTCCGCTATGCCAGGGCAGTGTGCGAGCTTGTTGTAGTAGCACAAGAACGCACCAACGGGCGTCTCAAACACTGCGACGTACTTGAGCTGCCACGCTTTCGTGAGCAGCGCCTTCGTCTTGTTCGTCGCCTTGCCGCCGCTCTTCTTGAGCAGCGGACTCTGATACTTGAGCATCCGGACGTAGTGCGGCGACTGGAGCAGTGACGACATTGTTGGCGACGGATGCGCTGCTGTCGCTGTCGACTTGGATCGCTCGCGTGAGAAGAACGCCGCGCGCTTCGATGGCGACCGCGGCAACGCGACTGACGCTGCGTGTTCGTCGCAGAACCGACTCACGTCTGCGCGCGTCGTTGAGAGACCGCGAGTTGCGTGGCTGAGTGCATTGTGGCTGAGCATGCTCGCTGTCGACACGTCGCTCTCGTGGCTGCTGTCCCTGCTCTCGGCGTGCCGCTGGCAGCCCATGACGCGGCACCGCGTGTCGATGCGCTGCTGGAGCACACTCACGTCTTCAAAGTACGACAGCGGACCTTGTCGCCGCACCGGTGTCGCCACTGGCGCTGCTGCACTGGACACAGCTGTGCGTGTTCGGAGCCACGCGTCGAGGTACGTGCCGTGCTGAAAGAACGCGATCGCGTCGCGAATGAGCTGGACGTCGAGGCTCTGAAGCGCCATGAACGTCGGCTGCTTTGCCCCAGAGCGGTGAAAGCGCAGCTCAAGGCGCGTGCCAAGTGCGTCGCACGTGTCGACGCTCTCGTATGCGTACGCAAAGAGATACGCGCTGCGGTCGTAGCAGTCGGGCGACGGGAAGACCGAGAGGTAGTGCTGGTCGAACTTAAGACCGCGGACATCGTTGTTGATCGAGCACGCAAACACGAGGTGACCAGAGCGGAGGTAGTCGAGTGCGAGGCGCTCGCGCGACACCGCACGGCGCGCAGGTCGCTCCTGGAGCAGCAGTTCGCGGCGCTTCACAGTCGAGAGCGCGACGACCTGGGCGTCTGTTATCATGGAGCCGGTGGTGCGTGGTCGGCGCTGCTGAATCGGCGATGGTAGCGTGCGTCCAGCGAGGACACCGATAAAGACGTGCTCGGGTCGTCGCTTGCGTGTTGGCGGCTGCAGCGCCAGGTTGATCTGCGCTTCGACCTACAGACACACACAAGCAAGACCAGTGAGCTAGAGAGCGGAGGCACGGGTAGAATGGCAGAGCAATGCGCACCAGAGACAGCGGCTTGAAGAAGAACGTGGGCGAGACCGTGCCGTCGAGGGGCACAAACGTGACCGAGCGCTCGCTGTGGTCCCACACGATCTCTTTCATGCGCTCGAACGGCGCGTCATACACAGTCTCGCGGCCGAGCTCTGCGACGGCGCGCACGCTCTTGGCTTCGACGGTGAAGACGATGTCCTGGAGCTCGAGGGATGCGTCCGTCGTCTGTGGATAAGTGCGAGTCAATACGAGCGCCATCTTGCCGTGGTGCACTCTCGGCTCTTTCACGCCGGACGCTGCGAGTTCGTCCTTTGCCGCTGCGTCCATCATTGAACTCGACGACGACGAGATCGAGAGCCGCCGCTTGCTCGCAGACAGCATGCTCTTCATCCTGTCGTCTAGCTGCTGCTGCTGCTGCTCGAAGAAGTGGAGTCTCGACGACGCACTTGCTTTGCGCTTGCTCCTGCTCCTCCGTCTGTCCGTCAAGCGCACTGACACTGTCATGAGCACACTCGACGGCTGACTGTTTATAGCCGCAGAGAAACGGAGGCAGTTCTTGTTTGCCTCTCATGTGTCAGTCACTGCTCGTCCAGAGCGCTCATCCGACATCGCCACCATCATCGTACGAGGCAGAGTTCACAACCCGGATTCACTTTGGCTTATACGAACGTTCGCCTAGAGCACACCACCTGCAGCTACTCTCGTCATACTCTCACCGCGCTCGTCGCTTCGCAGGCGCTCGGTCATTGTCTCCGTGCGCTTGTTCGTCTGCGTCCTCTTCCTCTTCCTCCTCCTCCTCCTCCTCTTCGTCTTCGTCGTCCTCTTCTTGCTCGTGCTCGGTCTCGCTCGCGTGCTCGTCGCTCTCGCTCACCGCTTCGAGCTCTGCCTTGGAGATCGTCGTGCCATCGATGCGTCGGTTCTTCAAGACGCCAGTCGTGTACGCATCGAGGACGCCGTTTGCGGTCGCGAGCTCTTCGCTGCGGTAGATGAGCTTCTCGAGAAGCTTCTTGACCATCGGGACCTGCGACGCCGCGGACTGGTCTTTAATGAGCTTCCCATGAGCACAGAGCACTTGCATGCGCCGCGTCGCGACCTGGAGCTCACTGATGAGCTTCATCACGCGGTCACTATGCGTGAGGAACTGGTCCTGGAAGAACGGCATGACGCGCAAGATCGTCTCAATGAACTTGCGTCCGACCTTGAGCACGGACGCGACGATCATGGACTTCTGGAAGCTCTTGGTCATGCACACGAGGAGCTTAAAGAGCAGCACCGCTTGCGTGAGGTAGTTGAACACACACTGGACGTCGCTCGCCGCGCCGCTGCCGACAATGTCGAGCCGCGCAGTCACTGCCACGAGCGAGCTCAGCATCACGCGGTGGTACACGCCGACGGTCTTCTTATCGAGCGTCTGGTACTGCGCCACGCGCTTGCCGTTGTGCTCGAGCACTTCGAGGAAGCCGTCGAGCGCGAGCGTCTGGATGCTGTCGAGCGCAACGGCGCTGTGGCGCAAGTACGCGTGGAGAAAGACCTCCAAGTGCGCGTTCTTGTACACAAACTTGGCATCGCCGCTCGACCAGTCGCGCTGCAAGTACGACTGCGCGAGGCTGCTGATCTTGGCTGCGATCGCGTTCGTCAAGCTCGCGCGGCGCTGCTGCTGGCCGTTCAAGTCGATCGACGCCGCTTTGCTCAGCACGAGCTCGGCATCAAAGCCGTAGCCGAGCGAGAGGATCGCAGTCAGACACTTGAGCAGCGCGACGGCAAAGTCCAAGTTGTCGCCCACGACGCGGTGGTACCGGATGACCACTTTGAAGAACTTCTTGATGATCTATGAAGAGACAGACAGAGACAGAGAGGCAAGGTCGTGGGGCTCTAGTTCCGGCGCATTGACGTATCCCAAGGCGTCGTACCTGCTGGAACGCAGTCGCGTCGCTCGTGATGTACTCGATGCGGTCGTCTTGCGGCAACAAAAGCGCCTGGAGCCGCTGGACTCGGTGCGGATCAGGACCTTCGTCGTCGTCTGCAGCACTCGCATCACAGCTGCTAATGTCGTACGCGATCACCGCTGCGACGACTCTCAAGTAGGCGACCAGCACGCGCTTGCGCTCGTGGAGCTGCGTCTCGAGCGCCGAGTGGTCGACAATGTCGCTTTGGTCGCCGCCTTCTTCTGCTGTTGCGTCGGCGCTGATCCGGCGCTGGTCGCGCTCTGTGACGCTGAGGATGTGGGCAGCAAACTGTCCGGTGGCGTTCAGGACGCCGCTTGTAAAGAAGCCGTCGAGGAGCTGCTGCGCCGTCTGCACGTCGCTCGGGTGCTCCACGACGTCGCCGAAGACGCCTGACGTCGCTGCCAACTTGGTCCAGAACCCAGGCGACGTCTTGCGCTTCTTCTCACCACTGCAGCTCCGCTGGACGTGGTGCTCCAGGAGCGAGAACAGGATCTGGATCAGCGGCACTTCGAGCGCAGAGGACGCTGCGTCTTGCGAGAGCGGATCCATGGAGATCCCGACGCCAGGCTGCAGCCGCGGTGACATTAAGATGCTCACGACTTCAGGCTTCAATGGGATGAAGTTCTGCTGCACAGTGAGCTTGCGGTCGTCGAGACTCGACACGCGCTTCTTCGCTGGCGGTCGCCCTGGCTTCTTCTTCCCGTCGCCTGCGCCTTTTGTCGCCAGTGACGACGCGTCTGCGCCAGTAGCAACAGCAGCCGATGATGAGGAGGCGCTGCCAGGCGGACGGAACGACAGACAAACAGGCAGCGCGTCGTCCAGCAAGAGCGACTCGAGCAGCGAGAGGTTCTCGAGGCGCTCAGCCACTTTCGCTGCGTAGTACTCGGTCTTCTCGTACGCAAAGAAGTTGAGGATCGAGCGGATCCAGTTGATGCCGTGCCAGAGTGTGAGGCACACGGCGTTCTGCACGGACGAGTCGAGGCCACTGAGGTCTTGGAGCACGGAGCGTCTGCAGTGGACAAGTGTGGACAAGTGAGATGACAGCCAGCACACAGCCTAGAGTGGACAGCCTAGGCACTAAGTGCCTCATGGTACGTACTCCATCATCTGAATCGGACACACGAGGACGCACTCGATGTCTGCGAGCTGGTCTTTCCGGCGCGCACACGTCAAGAGGAGCCCAAGCAACGGACTGAGGAACATGAGCGACTGCTGCACGGCCAAGTTTGGCGACTCGACGAGGTCCAAGATCTTCAAGTACACTGGCGAGAGCTACATACGCCACAGCCATGAAGAGGTGTCAGTCGATGATAGGACCCAAGAGAAGAAGCTATAGCTCTAGGCTCACGTACGCTGTCGTCAAGACCGACCCAGAGATCGGTCTTCATGGCGCCGTCGAGCACCACACGGTTGTACGACCCGTCGTGCTTCTTCTTCACGTCAAAGTCGGCCATGAACCGGTTCAGCAGCACGTCTGAGTAGAACTCCGTGATGATCTCCACGAGCAAACTCCCAGTCGCGTCCTGCTCGAGGTCCGTCACGAGGAGCTCGAGCTCGCGAAGCACAAACGTCAGGCACTTGGGATGCGAGAGACAGCTCTCGTGGAGCTCGACGACTGCGCGGTGGAGCGCTTTCTTCACCTGCGCGTCCGAGAACGGCGCGCTCTGACTCGCCTGCGAGCCTCCGCTTCGATGATCGCCGCCATTCAGTGCGTCGTGCTCTGCCTTCTTTGCCACTTCGTCGCTCGCCGCACGCTCGCGATAGAACACGAGCAGGCGCTTCATGCGCGAGACTGCGGCGATGATCCCAAAGCACCGGTAGCGCGTGTCTTGGTGGAACGCTTGCTTCCGCAGCGTGTTGCACAGATCCGGGTCCTCCGCGCCGCCAATCGCAAAGAGCACGTCGTAGATCTTGCGCACTTCCGCGGCGCTGCACGTCTCCATCGTATCGAGCATCTGCTTGAGCGCCGGCAAGAAGACGCGCAGGCGCTCACGGCGCTGCGACGCAGAGCGCGCAAATACGCGGCGGTCGCCGCTGTCTTGGAACGATACAGTGGGCGATACAAGTGCGCGGAGTGTGTCGAGCGCCGCATTCTTCGTCGCCGCTGTGCGTGAGAGCGAGTGACTGAGCAGCGCAGAGATGACCTGGTTACATATAGAGAGAGCACACAGTGTCAGTCAACTAGGATAACAACAGCAGCAGCAGCCACGTGTACAGTGTCCGCACTTCGCCTTGGTAGAACGCCGTTTGACTGCCAGCAGCGCCACTACTGCTGCTGTCGCCTCCGGTGCGACTCGAGAACTCTTCAAACACGAGCTCGTACAGCAAGCGCCCGAGCTGCACGCACGCGTCGTCTGCTGCGTACGTGATGAGCAGCGCACTGAGCTGCAAGAGCGACGGGAAGAACGACTTGAGCGCATTCCCATGTGTCTTGATGCTCTCGACAAGCAGCTCAGACTCGAGCAAGCGCGCGTGCACTTTCTTCTTCACGAGCTTCGCGACCTTGTCCTGGTGTTTCGGGATCGAGTGCGCACCGATGAGGACCCAACAGTCGAGCAAGCGCAGTGGGGGTGTCTCAGGTCCAGTCGCTTGGATCTTTGTGAGGAAGACCTTGAGGAGCTCGTCGCGAAAGTAGAAGCCCTGGACGATGCTCCCGAGGATCAGCGCCTCTTCGTTCCCAAACTGCGCGTCACTGCGGCTCGTGAGTCGCGCGCCAGCAGCAGAGACAGCGTCGCCAGTCGTGTCACTGAACGCCAGTGTGCTGCTGAGCTTCTCGCGGAGCTGGTCGACAATGTCGTCGATGTTTGGCACGGGCGCCTCCTGTACGAGGTACTTGACGATCGCCGGTAGATCTGCGAGCGGCGACGAGTCGAGACGCTCGAGCACGCACTGCACGACGGTCGCTGT
The DNA here is from genome assembly GCA_023333735.1 of Globisporangium takayamanum. Lineage (NCBI taxonomy): Eukaryota > Oomycota > Peronosporomycetes > Pythiales > Pythiaceae > Globisporangium > Globisporangium takayamanum. The sequence continues at coordinate 16,556 of JAASFL010000260.1, forward strand.
CTGCTCTGTGAGGACGTTAAAGTTCCCGAGCGCTTCGATACAGCAGACGACGAGCCCAGCGTCAGCGCGAATGAGCTCTAGGAGCGCGTCGACTACGATCTGTCACGTGCGTGCGTGCGTGCGTGCGTGCGTGAGTGCTTGGACATGCGTGGATCACCGGCACAGCTACAGCTACAGCGACGCACCACACTGTCTTCGTCGCTGGCGATCTCTGGTAAAATGTAGATGACGTCGCGCTGGAGACTCGGTGAGAACGCTGGCAAGGCGCCGAGGAGCTTCTCGAGCAGCTGCCGCGAGTCAACGACGAGGTCGAGCCACCGCAGTTCGCGCAAGATGAGCTTCGGTACGTTCTTCTCCATCACTTGCGCGTCCATTTCCGCCGAGAACTCGGACAACTGCTGCATGCAAGCACAGGTGTCGGTGGTTGCAGACAAGCAGAGCCATACAAACATACACGTATACAACACACGCACGCACTTTCTCGAGCAGCATGTCGACGATTGACGGCTGCAGCACTTCTTCGCGCAGTAGAATGCCAATAAAGCTCGCCTGTGTCTCGTACAGACCGCCGAGTCCGATGCTGAGCAAGAGCAAGAGCATCTCGGGCTCGCTCAGGAGCCGCTCGAGCTCCTCAAGGAACGCGCGCACGGCTGGCGCATCGCTGTCGGACCCGAGCTTTGCTTGGATCGTGCGGTGCACCGTGGCTTCGCAGCCGTTCTCCTTGTACACTTGCCAGACTTGCTGCAGCGTTGCTGCCATTGCTTGCTGCTGCAGTTGTTGCTGCACTTGTTGTCGATGTGCAAGAAATTGCAAGTGAAAACGACGATTCCCACACGAAAAAGACAAATGAACTACGTTGTAGGAATCAAGAACTTGCACCGATCTATCTTGCGTGGACAGCGTTGTGTCAGTCGGACAAGCGCCGCGACGAGCGCTCAGTCGATGCTGTCGAGACTGGTGACGCGAGCTCCAAGTCGCTATCGACAGGCACTTGCTCATAGTGCTGCTGCTTCTTCAAGTGCAGCAGTCCTGGCGCAAGCACTGGCGCTGCGTGCATCATCGACGACGACGACGACGACGACGACGCACTTGCACCAGCCTTGTTGTGGCAATTGCTGTCGTCATTCTTGTGGTGCGCGCTGCTGTGGCAGCTCAGCTCTTCATCGTCGTCATTGTCATCGTCGTCCGAGTAGCCCGACGTGTCAATCTTGTGGTGGTAGAGGTACATCGAGATGAGCAGGACCGACAGTCCGCAACCAAACTCGAGCGACGGCGAGAACTGGAAGAAGAGCATGGAGCAGAGCATCGTGAGCATCATCGCGATCGCGTGCGAGTAGACGCACGCAATGTTGTCGAGGTACTTGAGGATCACGCCCATGCAGATGCCGCCGACGCAGTTCACGACAATGACTGCGAGCGTCCAGTGGTTGTAGCCCGAGAAGAAGCCGCTTTCGCGGATCGTCGACGCTTCAAAGAGCAGACCAATGCCGTTGAAGACGATGCCGTAGACGTACAGCTGCACGTTCTGCCACAGGAACGAGCACGAGCCCTTGCGCTTGAACGCCCACTCAGTGAACACGCTCGCACACGACGAGATCGTGACAGCAATGAGCACGAGTGCAATGCCAAAGACAAAGTTCTCGGGGCTGTTCATATCGCTGTCGCTGTCACTGGCGTGATTGAGCGGCGGCTCTTTCTTCACGTGGTCCGACTGGCTCGTCACGACGCCAAGGAGGAGCAAGACGATCGCGATCTTGCGGATCTCGCTCAGCTTGCGCTTCAGCACGAAGCGGAAGAGCACGGCGGTCGTGAGGATCTTGATGTTCCAGAGCACGGACAGCGTCGCGGGGTCGACGAAGCGCAAGATGACGTACGTGAGGTTGTTGTCGATCATGTACAGGAACGACGGCACGGCGTAGTAGAGCGACTCTTTGAACGAAAAGTTCGCAGGCGCGCGCTCGTCGACGACGGCGATCGCAAAGAGACAGAGCACGAGCTTGAGCACTTCGATGAGGAACGTGACGGTCACGCTGATGTACGGCACCTTGCCGTGGTCCTTTGACGCGCTGATGCAGAGGTTCCCAGCGCAGAGCAGCGCCGAGGCGACGAGCATGCCTGCGATCGTGCGCACGACCTTCATCTCCCTTTGCTTGCTTGGTTGGCGGCGACAACAGCGAGCTGCGTTGATCGCAGCACCAGCACACGCGATCGTCGACGGCGAGCTGGCGAGCTTTGTACTGACTTGCTCGACTTGCTCGACACGCGTTTGACATGGCTGGGACCAATTCGAATTTCCACAAAGGTTTGAATCGATGAAATTCAAATCGGACTTAGTAGAGGACGCTTGCTCCTCTACCAACTGCGCTCGCTCTCGATCGCGACTGAGCTGCTGCTCAATGCGAGTGTTCGGTCACCTCTACCTTTGTGTTTTGCGTCGTGGAGATCATGTGGTGCACGTGCTTCAAACGATACGTCACTGCAGACATGAGCGCCATCGTGACCCAATTGTCGTCTAGGACATGCAAATCACAGCTCATGTTGTTACGGTGGTCGCAATGACGCCAATCAAGCGTCGTCATGCAACTGACCGCTTCGTAGGTGCTAGAGCAGGAACGATGCAAGCACATGCAAGAGCTGCGCTTCGTGAGCAGCGATGTGTCCAACACTACAGGACGCTTTCGTCCTAAGCGCTGGTTTGTGAATATCAGGAACCAAATCATGAATGTAATGTTTAATTTCCTCGATTTTACTGTTGCATTATGACTCAGAACCATTCTTTATTCATCATACTACAAGCAAGTATAAATGCATTTGAGTTGTTGCCATTTTGCTGTGGTGGACTTCGAGAGACACAAGCAAGCATGAGCGGCATCTTCTGCCGACGCACTGGCGGCGTGCTTGCTGCGACGAGCTGCTTCGCGACGCGCGAGATCAAGAGCCTCAAAGGCAAGTCGAATGCAAGCGCGCGCTGGGTGCGTCGCCAGTGGAGCGACCCGATCGTGAAGCAAGCCAAGCGCGAAGGGCTTCGCTCGCGCGCTGCAGTCAAGTTGCGCGAGCTCAACACGGTGTGCACCTGACTGTATGTGCTGCGATAACAACGCTGCGTTCTCTTTGTCATGGATACTCATGCTTCTTTTCATATGTATGTGACTGCCTATCTGCGCGCGAACAGAAGTACCAGCTCATCCGGAAGGGCGACGTCGTGTTGGATCTCGGTGCTGCACCAGGTGGATGGACACAGGTCAGTCGATGGCAGCACCGATCGATCTGTCGCTCTGTAGCGACTGGTATTGACACGACGCCTCTCTCTCTCTCTCTCTCTCTTCACGCATAGATCGCTGTCGAAGCCGCGTGTCCTGCAGTCAAGAAGGCAACAGATACCAACAGCCAGCAACAGCCACAAAGCAAAGTGAATGTGATTGCACTTGACTTGCGTCACTTTGATCCGCTCGTCGGTGCAGCGATCGTCGTCGGTGACTTTCGTCAAGCGAGCGTGCGCAGCGAGATCGACAAGCTCCTCGCTGGTCGCCGCGCGAACGTCGTGCTGAGCGACATGGCGCCGTCGTTCTCGGGCAACTTCCTCACCGACTCGCAAGCGCAACTGCGTCTGTGCCACAATGCGCTCAAGATGGCCGAGCTGTATCTCAAGCCAGGTGGGAACTTTGCGACCAAGATCCTGCGTTGCGATGGCTCGGAGGACTTTCGCGACGAACTCAAGGCGCGCTTTGACGTCGTGAAAGGCATGAAGCCGCTGTCGTCACGGTCCGAGTCAACCGAGATGTTCCTCGTTGCAAAAGGCTATCGAGGGACCGTAGCAGAGAAGGCGGCAACAGGAGACAAGCCGAAGGAGTAGAGAGTGCATGAATGAATAGAGGCGAGTGGACGTCCTATCATTGCCATCCACAACCAGCCAGCAAATAGCAATGGATAGAATGTGCGCAGGCAGATGCACTTGCTCGCTTGTTTGTTTGTTTGCTTGCTTGGTGCACTTGTTTGTTTGCTTGCTTGTTTGCTTGTCTGCCTTGTTCTTACATGCTTGCCGACACACTCATCGCTTCTTAAAGCCATACTTTTTCCGCTCGTAGAACAAGTCGGTCTTGGAGCTGCCGAGGTTCACGATCTTTGGACACCCGTCACGGTCTTTCTCGAGCTGCGTGCACTCGCGACAGTAGTAGGCGTCTGAGATGCCGGGTCCGCCGCAGATCACGCACCGCCCTTCGTACGAGCCGTAGTTGCACTCGTCGCAGATGTGCACGAGCGTGCACGGCCGCACGTACGAGTCGCACACGACGCACTTGCCGTCGTCTTTTTCGCACAGACGGCCGATCGCGACGCCCGGCTGCTTGCGGCACATCACGAGGTCCGGGTGGTGCTTCGCCATCGCTTGAGCTCGTCGACTTGCTTGGAGCTTGCTGGTGTTTTGCTTGGAATGGTTGATCTCGCGACCTGGCCTACAGAATAGCGTATGCTATACTACAGTGAGTGTTTTATTCAAGTAACCACTGTACAATTATACTAAACGCGCGTCAAAAAATGTTATGTGCACGTCGTTTTGGAAAGAAGATATCGTGGAGCGTTGAGATCGCGCGCATGCCAATGCTCGTGACGACACGAAGCAGACGTGATGTCATCATGCTGGACGTACTTGTAGACGCTTGTTCATGGGCAATGAGCGCATAGTGCACTGCGCTTAGCGTCGTCTAGCATCTTCATACTCAACAGATTATACAAAGGATCGCTTTGAATTCAAATCGGCGGTTTCGCGCGCGTTTTTTCCTCATATCTAAGCTCTTTTCCTATCATTTAGGAAATCTAGATAGATACGAATTCGAAACAAAAGACTGGCTATTCGCGCTAATCTATTGCGATTTCTATGTTTGTGGACGATTCGACGTGTCTCACATGCTGACCACACACTCGCATTATTCTTGATAGTATAATGAGAGCAAGTTTTTGGAGTCCATGGAATCTTGGAAATTGAACAAAACTGGTCACTTGGTTTTGTCACTATCTTTACACATGTCGTGCCAACACATTCTTTAAACAAGTTATTTTGCGGACACATCAGTTTGTAAACAACTGTACTTTGATTTTGTGTGGACGACACGTGTTTCTCACGTCGCCTCGCCTGCTCCTCTCGCGCCAGCATACGTTAAGCAAGTGTAAATGCCGAGACGACCTCGCAGCTCGTGCACCGCCACGCGCGTTTTCGTTTCTGTATGGTATACATTTTCCCTCATTCTGCGATTCGCTCGGCGCCTGACTATAGGCATAGAAAAGCGAGGTCAAGACCAGCAAGCAGCTCGAAGCAAGCAAGCGCGCGCGTGTGTGTGAAGCAAGGACGACGATGGAGCCGCTCGACACCAAGCTCGAGGTCGCGTCGGCGTGGGTGCCGCTGAGCAAGGACGGCAAGAAGCGCAAGCGTCTGCAAAAGAAGGCACCGGGCGCGCCGAAGCGCGGCAAGTCGCCGTACATCCTCTTCTCGATGGACAAGCGCGAGGAGATCAAGGCGACGATGCCAGACAACTCCAAGGTCACGGACGTCATGCGCGCGATCGCGGACGCGTGGGCGAAGATGAACGATGAAGACAAGCAGCCGTGGAAAGCTGCGGCCGAGTCGGACAAGCAGCGCTACGAAGAGGAGATGGCGTCGTACGACGGACCGCTGCGCGTGCCGAACAAGCGCGCGAAGAAGCACCCGGACGCTCCGAAGCGCGCGTCGTCGGCGTTTCTGTTCTACAGCCAAGTCATGCGGCCGCGCATCAAGGCTGAGCACCAGGACATGAAGAACACGGAGATCTCAAAGCAGCTCGGTGAAGCGTGGGGCAAAGCGACGGACGAGCAGAAGGCGCCGTTTGTCGAGAAAGAGAAGGCTGACCGCGCGCGCTACAAGCGCGAGATGGAGGAGTGGAACAGCAACAAGGTCGAGCGCGAGTTCGCCGAGTCGCAGCAGCAGTACAATAATTATACGGCCATGGCGGGCTTTGACCAGATCGGCTACTCGAGCTCGTACTCGGCGACGGAGGTGTAAGCGCGCGTCGCCGCAATGGACATGGGCGAACGAGCCACTGCACTGACGTCGAGCGGATGGACCGAGCCAAGAGCGACGCGTGCAGTGGCGTTGATGCACGGAGGGAGCGGACATTGAGCAGGAGGATGGATATGTGGATAGCTCAATCGCACGTATGTAGTTGTCTTTGCATCAGCGCGTCGCGTCGTGGATCTGTTGTCTGGAGCTGCACCTGCTTGGTTTGGTCCATGACAGAGACAACGACTGAGGCGTTCGCATGAAGCAGGTCGCTAACTGTCTGATCATGACCATGGACGTCCTCATAGGCACGACGTAGAACGACTCTCGGCTTCAAGCACTCGCAGCTGGCGCGTGACAACATGCGAGACCCAGGGCATACGCATAACAACAACAACAGACATGGCAAAACGGACTCACAGTGATGTGTTGCTATTCAGTCGTCCTCGTCGTTGGTATCAAAAGAAGAGTTGGAAAGAGCGAGAGTCACACGTGTAGCGACTCGTAGTACGACAAGACACGAGCGCTTACGCAGACGAGAGCGCATCGACGCCTGGGAGTACCTTGCCCTCGAGCAGCTCGAGGCTCGCACCGCCGCCCGTGCTCACGTGGCTCACCTTGTCCTCCGTGTCGAACTTCACGCAGCACGTCGCAGTGTCACCGCCGCCAATGATCGTCGTCGCGCCAGTCGTCGTCGCCTTCACGACTGCGTCCATGACCGTCTTCGTGCCATTTGCTGTCAATCACATTGTCATAGCACCATTCCAAGTCAGTTAACTGCAATCACCCAATCACCCAATCACCCAACGACGTACCAAATGCGTCAAACTCAAACACGCCCATTGGACCGTTCCACACAACGGTCTTGGCGCTCAGGATCGCGTTCGCGAATGCAGTCTGCGACGCTGGACCGACGTCGAGACCGAGCCAGCCAGCTGGGATACCCTCTTCCTGCGTCACGACCTTCGTTGCAGCGTCCGCGGCAAACTTGTCGGCAATGACAAAGTCCGTCGGCAAGTGGAGCGTCACGTTCTTCGCCTTTGCCTTCTCGACGATCGCTTCGACAATCTTCGCGCCTTCTTCGTCGTAGAGCGAGCTCCCAATCTCCATCTTGTTGAGCACCTTCTTGAACGTGAACGCCATGCCGCCGCCAATGACCATTGCGTCAACCTTGTCGAGCATGTTCATGATCAGCTGGATCTTGTCGGCGACCTTCGCGCCGCCGAGGATCGACACGAACGGACGCTCCGGGGACTCGAGCGCCTTGGCAAAGTACACGAGCTCCTTGTCGAGCAGGAAGCCCGCAGCCTTGATCGGCAAGTCGACGCCGACCATCGAGCTGTGCGCGCGGTGCGCCGTGCCGAACGCGTCGTTCACGTACACGTCGCCGAGCTTGCTCAGGCTCGCGCGGAACGCTGCGACCGCCTCCTTGCTCGCAACGACCTTGTTTCCCGCAGCGTCCTTTCCCTTGCCCTCTTCCTCGACGTGGAAGCGCAGGTTCTCGAGCAAGAAGACCGAGCCGTGCGCTGGGTCCGCGGTCGCCGCCTCGACGTCAGCGCCGACGCAGTCTGGCAGGAACGTCACCGCGCGGCCGAGCTTCTCGGTCAGCACCGTCGCGACTGGCGCAAGCGAGTACTTGGCCACGACGCTGCCGTCTGGGCGACCGAGGTGCGACATGAGCACGACCGACTTGGCGCCGTTGTCGAGTGCGTACTGGATCGTCGGGAGCGCGGCATCAATGCGCTGCGTGTTTGAGATCGCGCCGTTTGCGAACGGGACGTTGAAGTCCACGCGAATGAGCACGCGCTTGCCCTTGACGTCGACGTTCTTGATGCTGAGCTTCGCCATGGTGTTCAAAGTACGAGGTGGAGAGGGAGGTGGTGGTCGTGCAGGTGCGTGTGCGTGCTGCGAGTTGATTGAGGAATGAGCTCACTTGAGCCTCAAGCACGTCGTCGTCTTCAATCCAAGCAGATTCAAACTCATTGCGTTAATGTATACTATACCCACGTTGAGTACAAAACAACACGTTTTGATTGGCGAAAATGTAAATGCCTTGGTTATATCATTACCATCAGCAACATAGAGGGATCACATTCAACCAATCAGAACTCGCTAATAATTCATCCAGTGACGCGTCTTAGTCACAACATCCGGATATTCAAATTAGTATTTAGGACTGATTATATTTACTAGATAGTATTTATATTGTGATTTGATCGCTTGTACTTGATGAATGTAAGTGGATGGCCAAAATGGAATTTACATTTTTGATTTTATGTGTCCGAGTCGTACAAACGTAAGTACGTAATTTGCCGTAAATTAGACCAGTATTTATTTAGTGGTTCTGGCACTATCATTCTATCCTGTAATAGTGAACGAGCCGTTCACTACTTGGAGGTTCAAATAGATTGTAATCTTATTTTTTTTCACTATAGAAATTATATTAAGGAACTTGTCCTCTCTCGGACATGTTCCTTAAACCGCAAATGGCGTTACTTTCCCAACAGATTCCTTGCTTTCACTTCGTGTATGTATGTAACGATCGGAAAGACGCTTCGATTTAGTGACGAAATTGACAATCACCGTTGGCGTCGGTGATTGTCAATTTCGTCATTAAATCGAAGCATCTTTCCCGGACTCAATACAATAACCAAGTCAATCGCGGGAATCGTGTGGGAAAATTCCGCCATTTGC
>JAASFL010000261.1:0-25038 GCA_023333735.1 Globisporangium takayamanum
ACAGCAGTAGCGTCACACTAGCGCTCAGTGCAGTCGACACCGCTGCGCCACGAGCGCGCATGTGCGTCGGAAAGACCTCGAGCGCGTAGATCCAGCTGAGCGGTCCCCACGAGAACGCAAAGCTCGCCGTGATGACCCAGAGCACGAAGCGACCGAGTGTGAGTGTCGAGTCGGGACATCGACTGAAGAGTAGTGGGCGATCCGACTTGGCGCTGCTGCTGTGACGACATGACGCGAGCACGAGCACGTCGATCGCGACAAAGCCGATGCTCATGCCGATTGAGCCTATGAGTAGCACCGTCCTTCGTCCAAGTCGGTCGACCAGCAATGCTGAGACCACGAGCGCTGGGACCGCAACGAGCGTCAGGATGCACGCATCGCGCGCGTAGACGTTCGCAAAGTAGCCGTAGAGCTTGTACTCGGATGTCGTCGCCGAGTTCTCGACCGAGACGCCAGTCCCAAAGTCGTACACGAGAGCCACGGCAGCCGAGACGCGCAGGAGGTTCAGCACCTGCGTCAGGAGCTGGAGTCCACTCGCGATTGCGACGCGCTGGAGCGACACCCACCACGCTTCGTGCCACTGGTCGAGCTCGCGGTCGATCGCATGGAGCTCTTCGCGGACGTTCGCCGTGCGGCGCACGTGCTGGAGCGCAGCGTTGGCGTCCGCACTGCCGCGGGTCTTGGCGACCCAGCGCGGACTCGGTGGGACAAACCAGCGCGTGCCGCCTCCAAGCACGAGCGCAACGCCGAGTGCGAGCGCAAACGCGTTGTGCCAGTTTGGCTGCGTCGACGCGTCGTTGACACTGCCTCTCGTTGTATTCGAGACAGTCAGGAGCGCACCGACGAGCGTCCCGAGCGAGAGCATGACGTGGAGAACTGCGCCGTATGCGCCACGGAGCTCTTTCGGTGCTGTCTCGACCCAGTACAACAGGACACTCAACACGACCATCCCAGTGCCGAGTCCCTGCAACACGCGTGCACCGAGCAGTGCAGACCGCGCTTGCACTGGGTTCACGAGAGCCCAGAACGCACCGCTAGCGAAGACGAGAGCGCCACTTGTGATCGCAGTCTGGCGTCCGAGCCAGTCTGCGACGACAGCGCCACCAAGCAGCGCGCCGCTGATCGCTCCGAGCAAGTACACGCGCTTATACCAGTGCACATAGCTGCTCCAGGGCTCGGCGTCTGCGAAGCGACCGCAATTAGGTGCGCTGGCTGTGCTCCTCGTGAACGGCTCGAGTCCGTCCCAGCCGACGCAGTAGTCTGCAGCGAACGAGTCGAGGTACACGACGCTCGTCGAGCCGTCTGTCAAGCCCGCGAGGAAGAGCGCGAGCGAGAGAAAGAGTCCGAGGCGGAGCGCGAACGAGAGCGTGCCGCTGCTGTTGGCGATCTCGATGCTATCGCTCGCAGCGGATCGCGATGCAGCGGCGGCGTCTGCAGCGTACAGCGCGTGGTGATTCGGCGTGTGGCTCTGCTCATCGAGCGCCATTGCGTCTGTACGTGTGTCGTGCGCTCTTCGCCAGTCAGTTAGTTCGTCGTGATGGCAGTAGTCACGACGCAGCAGCTCGCTTTGTCGCGATCAGCTCGAGCATGTGCGCTGATTCGATTCGCCATTCGATACAAACACCAAGTCCAATCGTCAACTCGACCAGTTCTGAATGCCAACAGTGGCACCTTGTTCTCACAAAGCTCGAGACGGACCGCAGCAAGCCAGTCAACGCATGCTGCTGCTGGTGTCTTGCCGACACGAATGCCTGCTTCTAGAGTCGTCGTCTTGATCTCGTTGCTCAGAGCTGTTGCTGCTGCTACTGTGTCTCTTCATCTCTCGATTCGTTCTCAGGCGAGATACACACAATCCCAAAGCCCTCGCACTTGCTTCGACGCGTTGTCAGGACGACCTACTCGCTTCGTTACGTCAGTGAAGTGTCCTGGACATTGGTTGATGCACCTCAGCTCCATACTGAGTCTCGTGCAGGTACTGAGCGAGCGGCTCGAAGGACTGAGCTAGCTTGCTCTCATGTTGCGACTCGAGTGATACCGAGTTCGAATGTGACCGCAAGAGCTATAAACGCAGATTTTCCACGCATTTGTTGCAGCTGACACAGCAGCAAGTGAGCCTGAAGATGCCCGACAACTCGACGTGGCAGTCGGTGTCGATGCACGCGATGCGACCGCACGTCGACGACGCGCGCGACGAGCGGACACTGTGGCAGCTCCCGGACTGGGACGCATACAGCGAGAGCTGTGCAAGTGAGCGAGCGAGCCAGGCGCTCGATGCGAGTGCGATCGGCAGCAGCAGCCGACCGAGCGTCGCGCTTGACGATTCGTCGCTGTCGTGGACTGGCGACGACGACAATGGTGATAGCGACGACAGTGACAACGATGCGTTTGCACGTCGAGGGCCACAGCGCTCGCCAGTGTCGACGCGCACGAGTCCCAGCACACCAAAGCGCCAGAGCGTGCTGCAGCAGCTGCATCTGCAGTATGCTCAACAGCGCCAAGCGCACGAGCTCAGTGTCGTTGGGGCGGCGCGTCTCCACACTCGAGACGCACATAGCAGTCACATGCGCTCAGCGCTACAGCCACTAGTAGTGCACAGCGACACTATCAGTGAGACATTCGGTCGACGAAGGACAGAGACGCACACGACTGCGCACCGTCCAGCAGCGATCCAGACTGACAACATCGCCATGCCACCAGCAGCTCCAGCTCCAGCTCCGGTACCGATGGCTCCTAGGACGACAACAACACTGTCGAGTACAGTTGTTCGCGCTCGCACTTCGATTGACTCGAGCATCCAGACGGATGCACTCGATAGCCAGGATACGGCAGTGGCACAGTGGGTGCGTCTCTTGAGCCAGCGCGTGGAGCTCCTTGCGTCCAACTACGCCCATGAGCAGCCAGCGCTGAGCGACAGCGCGACGATCAGTCCCAAGCAGCAAGAGGGCGACAGTGTTGCGGCTGCATGGCGAGTCGGCCGAGCGCTACTCTCACAGCAGCAGCACCTCACACCGTTGACCATTGCGTCATTCGAGCGCTTGGAGCAAGCACTCGCAGCGCTCAACACTGCAGTCGATACATCCATGCAGCATACCCGCGTGCGCTATGAGCAGTCGCTCGTGACGCTCCAGCGCACGCACCACGCAACGCTCGAGCGCGTCGTAGCTGAGTCTGTCGACGAGCTCAAGACTGTGCGCCTGAGCCATCGCAGCAAGCTCGAGCAGCTCGAGCGAGACGTCCGTGCTGCACGTTCAGCGCGCGACGACTGGCAGCAGCGCGCAGTCGAAGCAGAGCACCGCCGAGCGCTCGAGCGCGAGACGATTGAGAGCCACGCAGCGACGTTCCGCGACAAGGTACGTAGCGTCAAAGCCACTGGGACGAACACTGTCGGCGTCGAACGCCACTGACACTGTCACTGTATGGCTCTGGCTCGCAGTTTGAGCGCCTGTCTGTGCGCTTTGACGAAGACATTGCGCGCATCACTGAGCAGCTCGAGACTGCGCGGCGCGACCGCGACGACGCACTGAGTCGATGCGACGCAGCGACGACGCAGCGCTTGGCGCTTGAGCAAGCGCTCGCACAAGCGCACGACCACACGAAGCGCTTGAAGACCGAGTGCGAGGCACTGAAGCACGAGCTCATGCAGGAGCAGGAGCGATCCCAAACGACTGCAAACGAACGCGAGACGCAGCACAACGCAGTCGTCCATGAGGTACGGAGGAGCGTTCGATGGCGTGTCGTGCCTCTCTCTGTATGAGCGAGTGACGGACTCACGAGCGGTGTGACTATGTTGGTAGCTCACGCGTGCCAAGCAAGCGCTCGAGGCGCAGCTCGCGAGCCTCACGCAGCAGCACGCGCAGGACGTCGCGACGCTCACGAACCGCATTGAGATGCTCGTAGCAGACGACTACCGCTCGACAGTTGCGTCAGAGCAGCTCACGAGGCTCCAGCAGCAGCACGAGCGCGAGCTCGAGACGCTACGCGCTGCGTTTGCAGAGCAAGTCGAGTCGCAAGGTCGCGCAGTCGCACAAGCGCTCGCAGATGTGCGCGACGCGACTGCGTCATCATCGCCGCAAGCGAGTCGCTATCGCGACGACGCGGACGCGCAGATCCAAGCGCTCAGTCGCAAGTGTCGCGCGCTCGAGAGTCTCTTGGACAAGAAGTTTGAAGAGCAGTCCGCCCACAGCAATGCGAGTGTCCTGAGCCAGTCGGGTGTGAGTGTCGACCCATTCGCAGCTAGTGGCGACCACGTCCTAGTCGCAAACAAGCAGGAGGAGCCTATGATGACGCCTGACGAAGCAGCGCGTTTGTACGAGCGCAAGCGCCTGGCACATCGACTGAAGGCGTCGCCAACGCGACGAGCGCCGAATGCAGACGACACGTTCGCGACGGACGCGAACACGACGATGCGCAACGCGACGTGGCTCAACGATGACAGCGGCGGCAGTGACAGTGATGAAGTCTTGGACGTCGACTCGGTCCTGTCGTCGACCGAACTACGCGACCACATGACAGCGCGGACGTACACGATGCGCGCGCGTCCGCACTCGGCAAGCAGCGTCCGCAGCACGACCCCGTCGAACGCCGACATCCTCGCGCTCGTGCGCAAGCTTGAGAGCTACACAGCGCAGTCGACGTCGTTTCGATCCTCATCATCATCCAGTGATCGCAGTGTCCAAGAGCCCGAGTCCGAGCAGCACACGCTGTTCCGAACGCCTGAAGCACGCGTAACGACGCACAAGAGCGCGCCGCCACCAGTGCACCGGAGGAAGAAGCAGCAGCAGCCGCAGCTCAGGACAGACGCATCAGGAGCGATGACGCCAGCACCAGCGACTGGCCGACGCCTGCCGCACAAGCCGAGCACGTCACTGACGTCCAAGCCACTGCGGACATCGCTGGTGTCGTCGTCGTCTGTGTCGTCTGCGTCGCCAGTCGCGTCGACGCCGATGCACCAACGCGGACGCACTGCAGCAGCAGCACTCGCGAGCACTCTACCGTATGCGCCGTTCCGCTAGCGTCGCTTGTCCTCAGCGTCCTAGACAACAGCAATAGAGCAATCGACAGTGCCTGTCTATCCAGCCATACAGTCCTTACAGTAGTACGCTCTCTCGCTCTCGACAGTGTTGGGGTATCATGTTGTGTCGTCTACCAGTCCGCCAGTGGCTCTTACGACCGCAGCGCAATGTCAAACGTCTGCTCTGCGATGCTGCGCTCTTCGTCCGTTGGGATCACGAGGACCTTGGTCTTCGAACCCGGCGTTTGGATCTCAATCGGACCTGCACCGAGCATCGAGTGCGCGTTCTTCGCAGCGTCGAGCTCAATGCCGAGGAACGCGAGGTCGCGACACACGCGCTCGCGGATCATCGCCGAGCTCTCACCAATGCCCGCAGTGAACACGATCGCATCGAGGTCCGCGCCGAGCTCGAGCAAGTACGCGCCGAGGTACTTGCGCACGCGGTGGACGTACACATCCATCGCCAAGTCCGCCTGCGTGTCTTGGTTCGTGCGGATGCGGTCCTGGATCTTCCGGATGTCGCTCTCGCCGCAGAGACCCAAGAGCCCGCTCTGCTTGTTCAAGAGCTTGTCGACTTGCTCGATCGTCATCTTGACGTGCGACGTGAGGAACGCATGGAGCGCGGGGTCGACGTCGCCACTGCGCGTGCCCATCACGAGTCCTTCGAGCGGCGTCAAGCCCATGGTCGTGTCGATGCTCTTGCCATGACGGATCGCAGCCATGCTCGAGCCATTGCCCAAGTGGCACGTGATGAGCTTCGTCTGTTCGAGCGGCTTGCCAAGGACCTTGGCCGCTTGCTGGGCGACGTACTGATGGCTCGTGCCGTGGAAGCCGTAGCGCCGCACACCGTGCTCTTCGTACAGACTGTACGGCACCGCGTAGAGGAATGCGTGTGGCGGCATCTTGGCGTGGAACGCAGTGTCAAAGACTGCGACTTGCGGCAGCGACGCGCCAAAGACCTCGGTCGCAACGTCAATGCCGAGCAAGTTGCCCGGGTTGTGCAGCGGCGCGAGGCTGATGTTGTCTTCGAGCGCAGCGATGACGTTCGGGTCGATCTGCACTGCGTCGTGGAACGCTTCGCCGCCGTGCACGACGCGGTGGCCAATCGCGCGGATGCTCTGCGAGTCGGCGCCAAAGAAGCGCTTGACCGCTTCTTCGAGCGCTGTGCGGTGCGTCGGGAGCTCGAGACGCACTTCCTCTGCCTTTGCCCCTGCGCCTTCGAGGCGCTTGTGCACAATGCGCCCCTCTTTCGACGTCGCAGTCGAGAGCTCGACGAGCCCAGAGAAGACAGGGGCGCCAACGCCGCTGCGCTCGAGCGCAAACATCTTGTACTTGAGCGTCGAGCTCCCGGCGTTGATCACGAGCAAGCGCTCGGCGGCTGTCGATGCAGCGGCGTTCAAGAAGCGCACGCGCGTCGCCGCGAGGAGCGTGCGCGAGATGCTCGCATGCGGTGCAAATGTGCGGCGGAGCATGGTGAGAGCGAGAGAGATAGAGAACGAGAGGTGGCGATGATGGCGATGGCGAGAGGTAGCGCGTGCTCGAGCTGGCGGATTCGCAAGTGATGATGGATGTTCGCTTCAACCAGGCTCTTGATGCGCTGTATGTCATGATATTCTTTCATAAGTATACAATGCGAAGGATGTGCGTAGGAATTGAGCTGCTTCGAGGCTCCGAATCGAGCTGCTTTGGAGACTTGCGAGTCGATCAATTCGCTGGGTGTGATAGTTAATGCAAGTACAAAGTGCGAATGGAGGCAGATGCGACACTGAATCACAAAAACACGTGCACGAAATGATGTGCGGGACAGTGTCCCGAACGCAAGTCCAAGCAGTTGAAGTGTATCGCTTGTTGCCGAAACTTGGCGATCAGACCAACGACGACGACCCTAGCAAGTCTGCTCCACTCACTCACAGCTCGTCAACTCCACACACTTCACTTCCCTCTCGCTCGCTCCCACACTCACACCGGTCTTGCTCTCTCAAGTCTCGTGAGCAAAAGCTACAGCAGTTGACGTCTCGATCAAGCAGAAGCAGACGAACGAGATGGCGGCGCATGCGCCACCGTCGGCTGAACCGCAAGACAACAACCTGCACGACGTCTTCTCACTCCGTGAGGCAATGCCATTGTTGCGTGATGCGTATGCATGCGCATGGTGTGCTGCATTGAGCTGAAGGAGCGCCATGCTTACAAGACAAGACTGATGCGCTTTCGTTGCGGTAGCTCGATGAATACCTGGCGTCCATTCAGATCGACGAAGATCACCCGGCGCTCTTCTTTGACTGGCAAGAAGACCATGTCCGCGCGTTTGTGGCTGCAGCAAACGGCTTGGATCCGGCGCAAGCGCTTCCATGGCTGCGAACGCGATCACCAAACATGACGGTCCGATCATTTGTCGACGATGTCGTCTCCCGACTCGAGCCTCTGGCAGGAGGTTGCTTTGGGCTCATAGCGCTGGCGCCAAACAACCAGGAGCAGTACAGCAGCCTTACGTTGACGCTGGGCACCATGCAGAATGACGACTTCCTGCAAGATGCCGTGCAGGCGGCGCTTCTTGTGATCAACGGAGTCGTGCGGCACCTCGCCATGACGGCCAACCTTACCAACGCAAGAGTGTGGCTGCCGAGACCGAACGTCCTCGAGCCACCTCTTCGGAATGAACACCCACTTCGTCAGCTCTTCATCTGATCTGCTGTCGTCGTCGTCGGTGAGAGTGTCGAGATCGCGTTGCGGGGGTCGCTCGCTTTTGCGAGGCTGTGCTCTGACGCTAGTTCAGTGGAAGCTAGTTCAGGTACAGCCCAGAGACGTTGCGTAATAAAGCACGAGTTGAGTCGTGTCTGTCGTTCGTCGTGCTGCATGCTGTGCTCTTCGTACAGACTGTACGTGTTGCTCGAGTTGACCCGCACTGGTAGTGTCGTGCGATGGTGGACGCAGCAGTCGCCATAGAGAGGAAGCAAACCGGAGATAAACAGTATTGCACCTAGCGTGGACCACATTTGAACACCTTGCAGTTTGTATGTTCGCTCTCTGCCTCTCGAAACGGTACATGTACCAGTTAAACAGGATCAGTGTACCGCTCCCTCGCACTCACCTGCGTTTTTGTATTGAACTTGGTTCGAGCAGTTCAGACGCGAAAGCGAAGCACCTATCTCCTCATCATCTTCACACTATCACACTTCTGCCCACGCACGAACGTCAACGGCGCGCGCGACGATCGACGGTCCACGACGGCGGCGTGTTGGAAGCGAGCGCAACGACCAGCAGTGTACACATGGGTGCGTTCTGCTAGCTCTTTGTATATATGCAAGGGGCGGAGCGACCACCGTTGCTTCTCGCTCGCTCTTTCCCCTTTTGCACGTCTTCCCGCTTGTGTTCTTCTCTCAATGGCTGTGTGTTGGTTGACCCATGTGCTGTTGCTCCTGCATGTGCATATGACGATCGATGGCGTGACGCAGCGGATCAAAACACGTACGTCGTTGCCTCTCTCTTGTGCGTTTGGAAGACGATGCTCGCTTGTCACGTCGCTCACACATACGCGCATGCTCACGTACACACACCAGCAAGCGAACCCGCGCAGGGTCTGACAGCGACGACTCGTCCGACCTCCTTGCGTCCTTCCACGCTGCACCGAGCGACGCGCAGCGCGTGAAAGTCGAAGCTGCCGACACTGGCGCGGGCAAGCGCTGGACGCCGGAGCAAGACGACGCGCTGCGCAAAGCAGTCGACGAGTTTGGGCAGCGGAACTGGAAGTCGATTGCGTCGCGCGTTCCTGGGCGGAACCACGCGCAGTGTCTCCAGCGCTGGAACAAAGTGCTCAAGCCAGGACTTGTGAAAGGCCACTGGTCGTTCGAAGAAGACAGCATCTTGGAGCAGATGGTGCTCCAGGGCTGCCACTCGTGGGGCGAAGTCGCTGCACACATCCCAGGACGAACGTACGTGCATTGGCTACTATTGTAGCAAGGTCACTGCTGCTAAACGACTTGACTATGCGACGCTCACGCTGCTGTCCTGTGTGTCGCGACGCTGTCGATAGAGCAAAGCAGTGCCGCGAGCGCTGGCGAAATCACTTGGACCCAAGCATCAACAAGGCGTACGTACCTCCTGGCCTGGCTCCTGCTGCTTACCTGGCTGCTGGAGCTTGTAGCTAGAGCTCGGTGAATCGATGGCTCATAGTCTCTTGCCTGCTCCTACGACAGTCCGTTTACGCCCGAAGAGGACGTTACGATCCAGCAGGCGTTCACGACGTACGGCAATCGCTGGACGCAGATCGCCGAGCTCTTGCCAGGACGCACGGAGGACGCCGTGAAGCTCCGGTGGAAGACGCTCAACCCAAACACAAAGTCGACTGCGAAGCCAGGGCGACCAAAGAACACGCAAGGCGCTGGACCAGTCAAGCCGCGCTCGACCGCACCACCACATCCAGAAGAGATCGCGGCTGCAATCATGGCGCCGCTCCCGGTGCTCCACAACGGCAACAGTAATGGTCCAGACGCAGGGCTTGCGTACCAAGACGCGTACGCACCAGCACCGGCGTACGACTATGGCAACGTGCCTGTGTACGCACCAGCGAACCCTCACATGGCGCACGCGTCGCCAGTGCACGCACAGCAGCAGCACCAGCAGTCGATGCAGTCGCCTTCGCACTTGCACCACGTCCCACATGCTCACGCCCACAGTCCAGTGCACCAGCCAGCCGCCACCGCGTATGCTCAACATGTGCAGCCGCCGCACGTGAGCCACCAGCAGCAGCACAATGCGCACCTTGCGAGTGACCTGCCCGAGCCGATCGTCGAGCCACTCGAGTCGAAGGAAGAGGTCGAGTCAAAGGACGCCGCGATCCTGAAAGAGCTCCTCCAGAGCTTCTCAAACAGCATGATGAGCTTTGAAGGCGGCTCGCGCTTGATGGCGTCCATGTCGGACCTCTCGCCAGACGAGCTCTTGGCAAGTGGCGAGCTGGACGAGATGCTCCGGCAAGTGTCGCTCGTGAACCGGCCGCCGGGTGCGGCGACGTCGTCATTGCGCAAGTCGGGTCGGTCGTCGCGGTCGTCGTCCAAGTCGTCGTTCCACCTCTCGAGCGACACGCTCAGTACGATGGACTCGTTCTCGCGCGCAGTCCAGACCATGGACCGCGACGAGAAGCACAACATGTTTCAAGGACTGATTGACCAGCTCCGTGCGAATGGCGGCAGTGCAACTGGTGTGACTGGTGGCAGTGGGACGTTCGATCCAACGAGCGACCTCCACCACTTGCCGATGGACTCGGGACTCTTCACGAGCTTCTCGAGCAACAGCGTGAAGAACAACTTACTCCACTCGCTGGATTACAACGACGACGATGACGACGCTGCGATTACACGGAGCCACACAATCGGTCTGTCACCAGCGGTTGCCGACGCCACGGCCGAGATCGACGACCTCTTTGACCCGAGCGTGATGCGACCGATCCGGAAAGGCGTGCAGTACTGAGTAGGTAGGAGGTCCGAAGACGACATTGTCAAATCACTCTCTATAGGAGCGACATTGTCAGGTATCTCTATAGGAGCAGCATAGTACGAGGCGGGACACTGAACATGTCGGGTGCGAGTACACCATGGGGTCTATGTGTATCATGTATAGAGGTTACGTCTTCAAAGGAAGCACAGTAGGCAGCGCAGCATGGTCTCTAGTTCCGCTTCTGCTTCTTGTGCTTGCTCCCCGTGCGTCCTGCCGCCTGCTTTGCGAGCGCTTGCTGCACCATCTCGTCGTAGTCATCGGCGCTCGCAAACGGCGACTTGCGCTTTGGTGCGGGCGGCGTCTTCTTCTTGCTCTTTGATGCAGCTGGCTCAGGCTCTTCGTCATCGTCATCGTCGTCATCATCGCTTGCGCCGATACCGTCCATCCCAGCAAAGTCAAAGCCGTCTTCATCGTCGTCGTCGTCGTCCTCGCCGTCCAAGTCGCCACCATCGTCGCTGTCGTCGTCGTCCAAGTCACCACCAAACTCGCCGCTGGCGTCCTCGTCATCGTCTCCATCCAGCTCACCGTCATCAGCATTGTCCTCATCATCGTCATCGTCGCCACCGTCGCTCCAGTCGTCCATGTCCGGGTCTTCGTCGTCCAAGTCGCCGTCTTTCATGATGCCCTCTGCGAGCTCTTGCGCATACGCCTCAAACTCTTCGTCTTCGTCGTCGCTTCCAAAGTCCGAGAACGCATCGGCGTCGCGGTCGTCGTCGCCGCGCGCCTTCTTGCTCGCCTTGGCCTTCGCCTTCTTCTGGAGCGCAGGGACATCGTGCGCTCGCGCTGCGCGCTCTTTGAAGAACTTGTAAAAGAACTTGTCGCTCTCGTCGACGTTCTCCTCAGCTTCTTCGAGCAGCGCCTCCGAGTTGATCGGCACGAAGCTCCAGCTCTTCTTTGCGTTCGAGGACGCCGACGCCTCGATCTTGTGCCGCGGCTTCTTGTTCATGAACTTCTCAAAGAACGCGAGCATCGTAAAGTCCACGAGCGGGTCACCGGCGTACTCGATCCCACGCGTGCGGTTCGTCAAGAGCTGGCGCGCAAACATCTGCACGGACGGGTGGTAGTGGTGCACCAAGTGGTGGAGCTCCCACGCACACGACTTGTCGGCGTTTGCGTACAGCGGGTTGCGCTTGCGCGGGTCGTAGCTGTCTTTCAAGACAGCGAGTGCGTCTGTCGACTGCAGTGACATCGCTGTCTGCGTCGCTGTCTGCGGCGCAGCGTCGTCGTCGTCGTCGCTCTCGTCAAACGACACTGGCGTCGCCTTCTTGCGCGTCTTCTTCTCTGGCGCTGACGCTTTGCCAAACATCCCTTCCAGGACCTTCTGCGTCCGCTCTGCGTCCGTGAGACCGTCGTTCAGCTCAGGCGCCGGCGCTTCGTCGTCATTGTCGGCCGCTTCCTCTTCGCTATCGTCGCTGTCCTCTGGCGCAAACGTCGTTGGCGTCTCATCGTCGTCATCGTCTGACGACGCCTTGACGTCTTCAAAGTGCTCGTCGTCGTCGCCACTGCGCGCACTTGCACCCGACTCGGGCTGGTCCAACAGCGTCCGCAGCGTCGGCTTGAGCTTCAGGAGCTCCGAGAGCAAGAACAGCACGGCGCACGTGAACGCTGGCGTCATGACAGTCGTGAGCTGCAAGAGGCGCTTCATCATTGCGCCATTACGCGCCGGTGAGACGTCGGCTTTCATGGCGCGGAAGATCAGGTTCAGGAACAGCGTGTGCTTGGTCGTCTCGCGCACCTTCGGATCAAAGAGCTTGTCGTAGAGCGCTGTGTAGAACCGATCCGAGACCGAGTTTGTGCTGTTCATGACCTGGAACAGCAGCATCAGCGCCTGGACGCTCGTGCTGTGGTGCGCACGGTGCACGACCGTAAAGAGCGCGTCGATCTCGTCGTGGAAGTGCGCGGACGTGGCCTTGGCGTACGGGAATGCGCGGTTCACACCGACGAGCAGCGCGCTCAAGAGCTTGCGGTCCATGCCATCTGCGGCAATCGCGTCGCGCTTGGCCGTCTTCGTGTGGCTCTTGCGCTTGGTCTTGGTCTTAAGACCAGTGGCAGTGGCAACGTCGTCGTGACCGTGCACTTCCTTTGTGAACAAGCCAAAGTAGACAGTGATCAAGTGCGCAGCGAGGTCCGCGTCGTCGCCGCTCTTGTCCAAGTAGATCTGGTTCAAGAACAGAATCGCGTTGTACTTGGTGCGGTCCGAGACCTGCGGTCGCGTGAGCACGCGCTCGACTTCGTCAATCACGACGCGCTTCATCACGGGGTGCTCCTGCAGCAGCTCCTGGAGCGTCTTGTGGATGTACGACGCGATCTTCCGGTCTGGGTCGCCGAGTTTGTTCACGAGCATGGCCAAGAGCACGGCTTCTTGCTCGGGCTTGGCGGCCAGGAGCGCGTTCGCTGCTCGGATGCACGCGCGCTTGTGGTTGTCCACTGCGTCGTCCATGCCACTCGCGAGGACACCGACGAGCTGAGCGAACGCTGTCTTGAGGCAGTGCTCGTAGAACCAGACTACGAGGTGCGCGTCAGTCACGTCCGGGTGGTGCAGCGGGTTCTGGTGGAAGAACCGCAAGCGCCGGTCGTCTGGCAAGAGGTTGTTGATGAAGAGGTCTTTGAGCGAGTCGACCGCCATCATGCTCTCGCGCCGCGCTTTCTTGCTCGCCATTGTGATGAGCTGGCCGAGGCGCGCGAGGCAGTGGAACGGCGAGCTCTGGATCGTGAGCGTGAGTGCTGCGACGCGATCTGCGAGTGTACCATTCTTCATCATCGTCGCGAGGTACTTGTCGTCGCTCGACATCTTGCTGCTCTTCTTCATCTCAAAGCGCCGCACTTCGTCTTCGAGGAGCTGCTGCGCATGGCGCTTCTTGCTCTCGATCTGGGCTTCTGGGAGCTTCGCTGCGTCTGCGTCGAGTGGGTTCACTGCTGCACTAGCGCCGCTTGCTGCTTTCTCAAGTGCGAGCTGCTGCAGCTTCTTGTTCTTCTTGCGGCTGTTGCCCTTGGCGCCAGGTACGTTCGCAAGCGCTGGCGACGGCTCGACCTTGAGCTCTTTGAGCGGCTTCACGACGTCAAACCACGAGACTGACTGGTCCGCCATCTTTGTCACAACGCTCTGGACTGCAGCTGATGCTGCTGTTGGTGCAGCTGATGATGACGACGCGTTGGCGCCAGCATGCGGCTGCTTGCTCTTGTGCTGCTGCTGCTGCTGCGGTGCTGCTGGCTTGCCAGGCTTGCTCTTCGCCTGCTGCTGTTGCTGCTGCTGTGGTTTGCCAGGCTTGCCAGGCTTGCCCTTGCGCTGCTGTTCCTGTGGCTTGCCGGTCTTGTGCTTCATCGTGCCGCTCGCTCCTGCCGCTTTGCTGCCAGTCGCCTTCGCCATGCTGCTACTGCTGCTGCGCGTCGCCTTGCTCACTCGAGCGTCGCAACCAGTCTTTTTGGGCGGCACTCTTCTGACAACATGGCACTAAAGCGAGATACCTCAATTATTTCACTACCACGAAAACACGCCAGCGCGTCCACTCAAGCACCAAGCCAAGTCAGCAAGCAGCAGCAGCAGCTCACGAGTAGCAGCACCTGCGCGGTTGAGCGACCAAGTGCGTCGAGATGGCAGGCAAAGCAGGCAACACGAGCGTCCTTGGCGGCGGCAGCGGCGGCGAGTTCATCTCGGTCGCAGGGCTGCGCATGGACGGTCGCCGCAGCGAAGAGGTCCGACGCATTCGCACGCGCTTTGGGCTCTTCCAGCGCGTCGATGGCTCGGCGTACTACGAGCAGGGCAACACAAAGGTCGTTGCGGTCGTGTACGGTCCGCGCGAGCTCAAGATGGCGGGCGCTGCTGCTGCTGCCAGTGGCGTCGCGTCAGTCGGTACTGGCTCTGGCAACGCCGCGAGCAACACGCAGCCGCGCGCTGTCGTCCACTGCGAGTTCACGCAAGCGGCGTTTGCAACGTCAGAGCGCAAGCCGCAGCGCACAGGTGACCGCAAGAAGATGGAGTCGTCGCTCGCGATCAAGCAGATCTTCGAAGCGTGCATCCAGACGCAGCTCTACCCGCGCTCGCAGATCGACATCTTTGTCCAAGTGCTCCACGCCGACGGCGGCGAAGTGCCTGCGAGCATCAACGCCATTACGCTCGCGCTCATTGACGCCGGCATTGCGCTCAACGACTTTGTCGTCGCGTCCTCAGCTGGGTACCTCCAGCAGACGCTGCTCTGCGGTACGTCTGCTCTCGACGACTCTGTCTGTCTGTCTGTCGATCAGGCGTTCTGAGTCTGGAGCTATGGCTGTTTGACCACTGGACTAACGACCACTTGTACTGCCACTTTGTATGGACTGCTGTGTCGCTAGACCTGAGCTACCAAGAGGAAGCTGCGCGCGCGCCGCAGCTCGTGATTGCGCTGAACCCGCGCACGCAGAAGCTCAACTTGCTCCAGATGGAGTGCAAGCTCCCGCTCGAGATCTTCGAGTCGCTCATGAACGTCGCCATGGACGGCTGCAACCAGGTGTACGACCTGCTCCAGAACGCCGTGCGCGAGCACACGTGGAAGCAGCTGCGAGCGCGCGGCAGTGCGATTGCATAGACTGTCAGAGGGAAGCAAGCGATGCGGAGTTGGCCGACGGTCGATTCGATTGGAACAGTACACTGCGCCTAATTGGTATAGAGACATTGAGAGAAGAGTGTGCTGTAGTTGTCCGTGTAAGTGATGTGAAAGCCCTGTGCGTCCGCTAGCTACTTGGATGTGTCGTACGTCGCGCTTGCGCCTTTGCGAACACCGTCTTGCGTGACGACACTCAAGCCAGTGCTGACTCTGGCAGCAAGCAAGGCGTAACGAAAGCGGCGTCGTGGTCAACTTCTTGGTCGACCTCAGCACCAATACTCATTGGGATGCAAGTGAGACTTGAGGCAAAGGCTTGCAACCTCACTTTGTCACTTGGCCACTTGCTCACTTGCTCATGCACTCGCTCACGCTGTTGCATGTTGCGCTTATTATAAAATTTGATAGTGATATAATCAAAGTATCTGACTTTCTTCACAACCAAATGCGATCAAAGCGAAACACATCCAGCCGAGCAAGCACAAGCAGCAACATGGGAGAGTTTGTCGAAGCCGCGATGCAGCCTGGGAGCCGCGAGTTCGTGATCATCCTCAACAGCGTGCTCGCAGCGCTCTTCTGCGTCATGCTCGCAGTCGTGTACACGCAGCTCGAGGACTCGATCCACATGTTCGTGATGCTCTTCATCGTCGTTGGGCTCACAGTCTCGATCAACTGGTTCATCATCGAGGCGAACAAGCTCAAGGAGCACGGCGCCGACGCATCGACGTCCAGTAAAAGCCTCAAGCAGAGCAGCGCACGTGGCAAAACAGATTAGCAGCTCTGTGGTACACAGGCGTTCGATGTCCAACGCCAGCAGAAGCATTGCGTCGAGTGTATGGCTATGGTCATGCACGTGAACGCACGTACGAGTGAGCGAATGGGCGTGTTAGGAAGCGACCAAGCGAGTGTATGGGAAAGAATACACACTGTTCATTACACGAGTGGGTGCTCGTCAGTCCGTCGCTCACTATCCAGACGCTCCTACATGTCGTCGTCCGTGACGCCACACGTGCGTTTGCAGCACCCGAGCACGATCTTGCGACCGTACGGGACGTACGAGAGCGTGTACCACACGAGCGCAAGGAACTGCGTAATGACGCATAAGAACACGAGCGCGACGCGATGCGGGACATGCGGCGAGAAGCAGAGCGCGAGCGTCAAGCCAATGAACACAATGTACACGATGGCCGAGACGCGGCGCTTTGTGTGGAACATCGTCTGGAGCTGCTTGCACGGACCGACGAAGAACATGGACGACGCGAGCGAGAGGAGGTTCCCGATCGTGTACGCCATCGCAAACGGTCCCGGGTGTCCACTCACGAGCTTCGCGAGGCGGAACGTCGAGCCAAGCGAGAGCAAGAACCCGAGCGTGAAGCACGTGACGCAGCCGATCACGCGCTCTTGGTACGTCAGGCTCGGACAGATCGTGCTGAGCTCGTCGCGGAAGCTCGGCTCGCGCGGCTGCTGACTCTCAGGGTCAAGCAGCTTTTGCTTTTGCTGACGCAGTTGGTCCATCATTGGTCTTGAGTGTGTGATGGCGTCAAGGCTCGACAAGTGTGTCCCAAGGAGCCAAGCTGAGTTGCTGCAGGCGCTATGATGCGATTGTTGTGGTAGATACTGCGCACGTGTGTGAGCCCAGAGAGCGAGAAGCAAGAGCGTGCGAATGAAGCGCCGCGAGCGAGCTCCTTGTCGCCAGCAGCAGCAGCTCGCGTCGTCGATAGCGCTGGTGTCAATGGTCTTGGAAGCAACGACGACTCGAGCTTCTTCGAGATCTTCGCTTGCGGTCGGTGGTAGAGCAGTGCTGTCACGATACGAGCCTGTGTCACAAGTCAAATATATATGTGAGGAACAGTGCGAGTACAAATATTCGACTTGTTCGAGCCAATTCAAGCTACACAGTCTAATCACAGCTTCCCGCTTCCACGAGTGGACGGCGGCAAAGTCCAGCGACCATCGCAAGCAAGCAACACGCACGCAGGAGTGGCGCGACGAAGAGCACACACGACGATGGCGCAGCTCCAGGAGGCGCAGTTTGCGTGCTTTGAGGACGACGACGTCGATGTGAGCAGCAGCAGCGGTGCACTCCTGAGCAGCAGTGGCGGCAGCACCAGCGACCACGCAGCGTCGCTCCAGCCGCACCACGTGCCTGCGACCGGACTCAAGACGTTCACGATCGCCGAGCCGCATGGCGCGACGCGCAGTCTGCCGCAAAAGAGCTTTGCAAAAGGTGCGTGCATGCATGCATCCGTCTGTCTCAAGCGCTAGAAAAGATGGACGTCCACTGACGATCGCTATGGATCTGTCTACGTAGTGCGGTCGCTCGAGTGCTCGGGCTCGGGCAGCTTTTACTTCCAGAACGAGACGCTCAAGGACCGCTTCATCTGGTACGTACGTGTACGTGCGTAGCGCCACTCGACAGCATCGTAGACTCACTGCTCCTGCTATCGTATCTCCATACGCAGCTGGCGCGTGATCAAGAACATTGTCGTGCTGCGCGAGTGGAGTCTCCACGAGACGCTCGCGAGCAATGGTGTGCGTCTCCAGTTCGCAGGTACATTCTCCTCTCTCACTCTAGCACTTTGCCACTCGCCTAGCCGCTCATGTATCGATCGATCCATCGATCCACTGCCTATGTGCCTCTAGCGCCGGTCGTGAGCACGGGTGTCCACGCCGTCGAGTCGTGGGAAGGCAACACGGTCACGATCTGCGTCGTCACGCACGCGGGTGCGATCCACCGGTTCACGTACGCGATCCCAGCCACTGCGACGCACAGCATCTTCTCAACAGCCGACACGTCGTTCCCGCCCAAGCCAGCGACGTCTGTCAAGAGCGACACGCTCCAGGCACTCGCGCCGGACGAAGTCATTAGCGTCGCGCTCTGGGTGAACGAGTACAACCTCGTGCTCGGTGCCGACTCGGGCCGCGTCCTCGGCGTGAACTTTGGCTTGCCGACGACACCGACTGGCGACGTTGAGATGCAGGCGTTTGCGTTCTCCGACGCGTCCGTGGTCTCGCGGCTCTGGCACGGCCTCGTGCAGTCGAGCGCGGCCAAGTGGCACGGCAGCGGCGCTGGCAGCAGCCGCGACGCACAGACGAATGCGATCGTCGCACTCACGTGCTTCCCGATCTCGAGCCACAATGGCGATGGCGATGACGACGCCATGGCGGACGACCACGACAACGACGACGTGTGCATTGTCACGGTCTCGGCCGACTTGACGCTCCGTGTCTGGTCGTACGCGAGCCAGTCGTGCCTTGGGAAACAGCAGATTCGGTCGCTCGTGACCGCCGACGACGAAGACGAAGCGATCGACACGTTGGCAGTGAACGCGAAGATTGTCGCGTTGCCTGCGACGTCGAGTGCAAACTGCCGCTTGCTCGTCCACGTCGATACGACTGCAAGCTTTTCGCAAGCGATCTACTTGCTCAAAGGCGACGTGACGCCGTTGCCGAGTGGCGGACGCCGCGAGCTCGCGCTCACCGCTGCGCGCGTGTTCACTGTGACACCGGCGACTGCGACACTGGCAATGCCGTCATCAGGAGCGCCAGCGCGGCTCAAGATCGTCGACTTTGCAGTCGACAAGAACTATCTCTACTCGTCGTGGCGCTCAGCAACTGGCGACGCAGTGTACTGCCACGCAAACCCGATGGCGCTCACAGGTCCCCGGATCATCCGCGGCGACGTTGTCAGCAGCGTGAACGCGCAGATGCACAAGTGGGACGTCGAGGACGACGCGTGGCCGTTTGAACTCACAGACGACCGTGTCGTCGCGCTCGTGGATGTACGTTGTCGTCTTGCGTCGTGATCTGGACGGACTGGGATGGCTGCTTAAGTGATGGCTCGACCTGGTGACTGACCTGTGGCTATGGGATCACACCACTCACAGACGCACTTTGCGGAGCGCGTGCTCCTTCCAGGACGCTTTTCGCGCCAGAACTTGTACAAAGCAGTGCTCGAGTACCACGGCGACGTCGACGTGCCACTGCGTCCGCTGTTTGCTAGTAGTAGTACAATCGCAACTGGCGGCCACTACGAGTCCAAGTACAAGGACTTGCTCGTGCAGATCGTCTCGGACAAGTGGCTCCAGGCAATGCGCACGAGCAGCAGCAGCAGCAACGGTGCGCAGGACCCCACGCGCGTGCGCATTGGCATCTGGAAGAGCATCCTCGAGCTCTGCAACAAGGTGTGTACTGTGTGTATTGAGCGCCTTTGAGCGTCTTCGCCTCGTACTGACGACTGCGTCTCTGTCCTGACGATGCTATCGACAGCACTGGCGCGTCGAGAACGTCCCGATCGGCTTTGTCGCCACGACGAACTCGCTGCTGCCTGGCTCACCAGTGCTCCTGCGGCGCAACCGCGTCGCTTTGCTCTTTCCGTCGCCAGCGGCGATTACTGCGCCGTTTGCTGCAAAGCTCGATGCGAGTCGCGCCGAGTGTGTCCGTGAGCTCGTGGCCGACATCCTCCCAGTCTTTGACGCGTTCCCGAGCGCGCGCTTTGCGTCTGCAGTCGCGCGCGACGTCACGGACGGCGCAGCCGACGCACAGGTCGTCGAGTCGCTCGTTGCGCTCGCGCGCCACTGTGTGCGCATGGGCATGCGGGCACCACGAACAGCACTGTCGACAAGTGGCAGCGAGACGCCAGACCTCGCACTCACGCGCGCACTGCTGCGGCTGAGCAAGCTCCTTGGAAGCGAGACTGAGTTCCACGACCACGTCCTGCACGACTTGGTCGAGCACTCGTTCCCATTCGACGCCGCAGCGTCGTCGTCATCATCCTCAGCGCCATCGCCATCAAAGCGCCGTCCGAGCTACGACGCAAGCGACATGAGCGACGACAACGCATCGATGGACGGCAGTAGCGACGCCAGCAGCAGCGCAGACCGCGTGACTGCTGCGGCATTGAGCAGCAGTCGCCACTTGTTTGGCGGCAGTGCAATGGCGTTTGCCTGTGCGCAAGTCGCGAGCCGCACGATCGACGCAATGTGCACGCAGACACTGCGCGTCGTGCTCTTCTTAAGCTACCTCGCGGATGCGCAGCCGGCGTTCCTAAGCGCTGCGATTGTCCGAACGATCGCGCGGAGCTACCTTCCGCGCGCGATTGCGATCTACCAGCGCTGGCGTCTGAGCAAGTGGCTCGCGAGCCAGAACCTCACGCACGCAGTCGCGACCGAGAGCGACGCGTACGCCACGCGTGCTGCAACTGCGACGCTGTTGCCGCCGCTGCTCCAGCTATTCCTCGTCGACGCAAACACGAAGCTGAATGCAACGAGTGCGCTCAAACGCGCGCGGTCGGTCTTGGACCTCGCGCGTGTGACGCACGCTGTGCAGAGCGAAGAAGCGCAGAGCGTCTTGGCGTCGTTCACGCGCGAGATCTTGCGGCTCGTGGCGACGCCGAGCGAGCCGCTCGTGCGGTTCCTCCAGCAGCGCAAGCAGTTTGCGCTCGTGCGAGCGCTCGTGTGCTGCAGTCTCCGCGACGCGAGTCTCTCTCCAGCGCACTATAGTGCGACAGCAGGCAAGACCGCAGCGTCGGGCGAGCACACCGATGCTCAGAGCCTTGCGATCCAGCGCGCGGTCCAGTCGATTGGTGAGTGCTTGGCGCGCGAAGGCCACGCCGCTGCGGCAACAGCAATGCTCAGCGCAGACTCGAGCAGCGATCGCGAGACGCAGTCGCACGTGCGCTGGTGCTTTGAGCAAGCGATCCGGTGCTTCCGCATCGGCTTGTCGTCGTACTTGTCGGACCACGACGAGCCGCCGCGCTTTGACCGCGCGGCCGAGCGGTTCGTCTACGACACGATCAGTTTGCTGAAAGAGACGACGCCGCGCGCGCACTCGGACCTCGTGCTCGACTTTCTCTGGACCGTCGTCACGCAGGCGCTGACTCGCAATGGCGAGAGCGACGGCGCGCTCCAGACGTTCGTGTGGGTGAACGTGTTCAAGTGCTCGGTTGAGCGCCAGCGCTTCCGCGACGCGCATGTGGCGCTCCTGCACACGCTCGACGCATCCTCGAGTCTGTCGGACCGCGACGTGGGCATGGCGCGAGGGCGTGAGCACGAACTACTGACGACTGCGACCGAGTGCGTGACGTACTTTGTGAACGAGCTCTGCCGCTACGGGCAGCTCGACTTGGTCTGCGACTTGGAGTGGGGCGCACTGGCGTCCGACGTCGAGACGCATCTCCAGTGGCAAGCGGCGAATGCGAACGTTGTGAGCACTGCGGATGGCAGCAGCAGCGTCGACGCGGCCGTGCTCACGTACCACCAGCTCCTCTACGCGTACTACATGCGTCGCCACGAGCCTGCGAACGCGGCGGCTGCGATGCACGCGCTGTACTTGCGACTGCGTCTTGCGCCACTGAAAGCCCGCAGTGCGCTCGAAGCGCAGCGCAATGCGCTCAACGCGGCGCACACAGCGCTGCTCGCGCTCCCAGAGTCGAACCGCTGGATCGTGCGCAAGTACCACGGAGAAGAGCTCCTGTCGACGCGGTCGGGTCGCCTGACAGTAGACGCAGAGGCAACGGCCAAGACAGCGGACCGCCTTCCGCTCGACATTGTCACGCTCGCCGACATGACGCGCGAGCTCGCAGTCTTGGACGGCAAGCTCCAGCTCCTGCACCTCGGTCGGTGTGACGAGAGCGTCTTGCTGAGCACGATGGACGGCGACGACGTCGTTGCGCTCCTCGTCGACGCTGCGATCGCCGTCTGCGAGCAGTCGACGCGCACGATGGTCGCCAAGGAGCGCGAGAGCAGCTTGGCGCTTGAGCTCGCGCTCACGATTGCGACCAAGAGCACGAAGCGGTACAGTCCGATCACCAAGTCGCTCGCGCGCTACTGCGTGTCTGTGGCGCACCGCGTCGGCATCGAGTGTCTCTGCTGGCGCCTGCTCCAGGACGTCCTCACGGCGCTCGACAGCGATAGCCAACGCACGGGCCTCGCGCAGTACGAAGTCGCGGCAGCGACGATCCTCGACTGGCACGTCAAGATCGTCCTGCCGCCATGGCTCGCTGCGCGCTTGGGCGACCGCGAGCGTGGGAACCCCGCGAAGCTGCTGCAGCTGTATCTCCAGCACGGCTTGCTCCGCGACGCGCTCCAGTTGGCCGACGCGATGGTCCCGGACGAGCTCTTGAGCGAGAGCGAAGCGCGCTTCCAGGAGCGCGTGACAACACTGAGCGTGGCGCTGCCGTGGCTCCCGTACACACTCTTTGACGCGTTGCTCGACGCTGTCGACACTGCCGTGCGCTCCAGCTCCACGAGCAGCAGCAGTGTGCGTGTCTTGCAGGACGACGCGCAGCAGTTCCGCGCGAAGCTCACGTCGTACTTCAAGTACATTGCGCTGTTGGAGGACGCGCGCGCAGCAGCGAGTGTTGCGCAGAGTGCATCGTCGTCATCCAGTAGTGGCTTTGGCTTTGGCGCGTCGATCCGAACTGCTGGTGCATTGTGAGGACTCTGAACGAGGTCGAGAGGAGCACAAGCGACATAGTGAAAGAGAGAGAGACACACACAGGACGCAACGACAGTGAGACGAACACAGAATGAGGTCGTCGATCATCGATACATTCAGTCGTTGTTACGCTCGTGCTGCTGCTCGTGCAGGTCGTCGTCGTCATGCTATCATTGCTATTGTTGATGTGTGGCGTGCTTGCATAGCTGCGTGCGAATGCGCTTGGATGTGCCTTTGAGGCAAGGTCAAGCGTGAAAGCATGCATTGCTCGTTGACGAGTCACGTCGAGACGCGCTTGCTCGCGACCAAAGACTCGATCTCGCACCTGTGAGCCAGATGGAGATCTACAACGACAACAGCAAGGACGGCGGGACAGACTGAAAGAAGCCCAAAGGACAAAGGAGGAGGTATGTATTCATCAGAGACAACGACGCTCCACAGGTCAACGCTACAGAAGACTGCCGGATCTCGCATTACTACTTCGCTAGTTCCACACATGTTATCGACGCAGCACATGCACAGACGCTTGCGTTTGCAGACAGACACACAGAGACGCACACACATTGATGGAGATGGCACAACTCAGCTTTCCGATTCGAATCATACGGCCAGACATCGTGTGTCGTGACCTTTTGTTCATACGAACGAGACCAAATAAATGGTAAATCATCGTCGCTGCCAATGAGAATGGGACGCCCTCATGCAGACACGCAGACAAACAAGTATGTAGATAGACAGAGAGAGATAGCAACACACTCGCTGCTGGTGATGGTGCTGTCTGATGGAGGTTCGAGTGCTTGCTCGTCGATGCTGTCTGCTGTGGTGCGAAATGCGGAATGCGTCGCTTGGAAGTGTTCGCGGCAGCCTTTGGCTCGAAATTGATTGGTTGTCGCTCAGTGTCGATTCAAGTGCAGTACTGTGTGTCTGAGATTAATTGGAGGCAACGTACAGTAAGAGACACCGCCTATTTCGTACAAATGCCAAGATATCGCTTCATTTAACTACGCGACCAACACTCGTCGCGTAGTTTTACAAAATAGAAACTGTACTATCCACTGTACTCACACATTGCGATAGTGACAAAACCAAATGCAAATCAAACCGCCATGATCAGCGTGACCAGACGCATGACAGCAGCTCCGGTCGCGCTGCGTCGATCACGGACACTCGCGACGACTGCGGCAGCGATGCAGCTCCGGCGCGTGCAGACACGCTCGTTTTCAGCAGCTACTAGCGCATCCTCTGCCGACGCTATTTCTCGGAGCAACGAGAGCGACGAGGTGGCTGGCAGTGCCGTTACGAAGACAAGAAAAGCAGCAACTAAGCGCCGCTCAACCAAGACATCAGCAGCTGCTCCTGCAGAGGCAGATGACGACGATGACGACACAGCACCGCAGCCAAGCAAGAAAGCAAAGACGCCACGTGCTAGTGCTACAAAGAAAGCGTCCAAGAGCACAGCCATGCCGATTATTTCAGCTGCTACTGCGAGCGATAGCGACGAACACAAGATCGTGTACACGTACGAGCACCTCGTGCCTGGGCGACTGATCCGACGCTACAAGCGCTTCCTCGCGGACGTCGAGCTCGTCGAAGCCGTCGATGACCCACTCAATGCAGCGCATGACGCCGTGCCAGTGAACCCTGCAAACGTCGTGACCGTCCACTGTCCGAACACCGGACCGATGGTCGGACTCCTCGACCTCCCCCACGCACGCGTGCAACTCTCCAAGAGCGCCGATCCGAAGCGCAAGTACGCGTACACGCTCGAGATGATCCAAGTCAACGTACGTCCGTACTCTTTCTCTCTATCTATCACTTGCTCGCTCGCTTGCGAGATGTCTTAGCAAGCGAACTCTACGATCCGAGTCACTCACACGACTGCACTGGTGGCTGACTCTCTGCTCTAGAACGGCGAGCGGCGCGTCTGGGTCGGTGTGCACTCGACGCTCGCGAACCGCATGGTCGAGCGTGCGATCGCTGCGCAGTGGCTCCCAGAGCTCGGGCTCTTTGCGTCGTTCCAGCGCGAAGTCAAGTTCGCAACGAACAGCCGCGTCGACTTTGTCCTCACTGGTGAGGCAACGACCGCGTCTCTCGGTCGTGAAGAAGACGAGGCGACTGCCAGCAGTGCTACCGTGCGTCAGAAGTACGTCGAAGTCAAGAGCGTGAGCTTTGCGCATCCACTCAGCGCAGATGAAGCGTCGAGTCTGCCGGATAGCGCTGTCCCAGACGCCTCGCAGCGCTGTGCGCTGTTCCCAGACACAGTCTCAGACCGCGCGCGGAAGCACGTGACAGAGCTCACAGAGCTCGTTGAGAAATCGAGTCGATCGGCGCGCGCTATGGACACGACTGCTGCGATCGTGTTCCTCGTCCAGCGCGACGACTGCCACGCGTTTGCTCCGTCGTTTGTCCACGACGTTGCGTTTGCAGACTTGTGTGCGAACGCCGCAGCGCGTGGGATCCAGCTCCTCGCGTACGCAGTCGCACTCGAGCCACAGGAGCGACAGAAGTGCGGCCACGTGCGGC